>VUQR01035797.1:73820-90321 GCA_015108515.1 Hemichromis elongatus
AAACAAATATATTCATATGTGCATCTCATTGTTCTCAGAAACAAAAATTAGGTAAAAAAAAAAAATGTGGTAATTCTTTGTTTTTACATTCATTGGGTCCTGATATGCGCAAATATCAAAGAGAAATTAAAAATGCATGCCATGGAAGAGTTCGGGTCTTAGGAGGATAATGAAGATTGCTTTGTTTACGGGAACAAATGGCAGATAAACTACCAAAAACTAACATGCAAAATTAAAGCTGCAAGGAGTGATGACAGGGCCCTTGCACCTTTGGGGACATGGAGATGTGCTGCTAGTGCTGCAGTCGACACGTTTCTTGCATTCGTGACAGTATTAATCCCTTGACAAACTAGTTGCTTTCAACAGCCTGTCCCCTCGAGTTGGTGTTAGATTACATCCACTAATAATATTTGACACTACATGTGTGGAACGCACAATGAAAATGTGATCATCAGATGATGCTTTCAGACAGGGCTGATTTCCTAATTGCCATAAGGTGGTGTACAGTGCACGTTAGAGTTGTGAGAATTTCTTGAGCTGTGGCGAATGATCAGAATTTTCCACATGCCCTTAAAAGTGATGAACAAGATGTCGTGCGAAGTTACAGCCAGAATGACGTCTCAGAAAAGGCTCTGCGATAAATTCTAAGTTAATAGATTTTGCTTGGAACAAAAGACAAACAAACAAAAAGGAGAAAAATGGCAAAGATGAGGAGAAGTTAAGCAACATGAAATGTGGAATGTGATGTCTTTGATGGACTAGATTAAAGAATTAAAGAACTTGATTATGGAAAAAGACAACATAGTCCAGTTCTTAAAAAGGAGAGTGGATGACTTAAACCAGCACACACGACTGGAGGACTTGATTATTGCTGGTTCGGAAACCAAACACAGGAGTTACACAAGAGTGACTAAGACTGGGAATGGTGTGAAGCCTGGAGGGGCAGTTTTTTTTTGCACAACAACAACATCGCTGCATGCTATACCCTTCCCAGAAAGAATACTTGGGTAGCTCCAGCAATAGTAGTGAAAGTTGAATTGAAACCACAAAATTGAGCTACTGAAGCACTTCAGACAATTGAAAGGAGAAGGCTTGAATGAACATCTCACAAAAAGGAACGCAGATATTGCCAGACAGGCCTGGGGGGAAAAAAACAAATCCAAGCAACATGGACAAGAAAGTGTAAAGTGATTATAAAGCTCATCGGTCCACCAGAAGAAGCCAAGGTCGTAATGATCAGGGATCTTGAGGACAGCTACAGGGGATAATGATATTGGTGTTGACGGATAGCAGAAGGTTCGCTATGGCTACATGTTTGGTAACAACTAGCTTAACTTATTCAGTGAAAAACACTATTTCACAATGTCAGAAGTGGAAAAATGACATATTATGTAAGGGTACATTGAAAGAGGACTAGTGTGAAGCTGCAAGTCAGATGTGGAACTGGGATAGTAGTCTGACGGTGTCTCCATTACGCACAGAGACGAGATATAGGTCAGAGCTGCAGTTACGTGTGGAGCGGAAATAACTGTATAGGTATGAGGGGATTCCCAAAATATGTTGTGAAATACTTGTATGGGTGCTATTTGGATGGTATTTCATAAGGACGAATGATACAGATACTCAGTCACAATGAGCGAGCATTCAGATCATAAACTATATGAATTTGAAGTTAATATTGATCCAGAAAGGAATGTGTTTAATAAAATAATGTGACATGTGAATATTATACTGAGGAACAATTTAGGGATAATGTTGAAATACGTAATACATTTCATTAAATCATTTTAATTGTAGAAGCCTCCATAAAGGTTGTACTTTGATCAATGATTTTTTGAATACTTTGAAACGCAAGCGTAAATTGAGTAAAATAGTAGAATAACTGAAACTTCAAGTTCTTTAATTAATCATATATTTATTAACAGCTTGGAGAGTAACAATATAAGTGGTCTTATTGTAAATTACATAAGTGATCATTTACCTGTTTTTGTTACTTTAGATTATAAAATGATATGAAAGGAGGAAGAGTGTGGACACAGGGCTAAAAAAAATGATGATGAAATAAATAAGTTCAGGCATGATCATTTAAAAGAAGATTGGAACAAGGTCTATGTAAATCAGGTCAATGCTGCATATGAGGCGTTCTTAAATATTTATTTATTTATTTGTCCACTGGTATTAAATAAGCAAAAGAAAGTTATTGGTAAACCATGGATAACAAACGGGCTAGAAAATGTGTGTAATTTCAAAGGGGGCACTCTGGAGTTATTTTGTACCCCCCATATGCAAGACCCATATAATTTATACATTTACACCAGTACAAAAGTGTTTGCAAAATGTAGTTTTTTTTCCAAGCATGTTTTAGGCTAAATAATACATTTTGTGTTTCTGAAGAAGGAAAGTAGGTTTTGAATAGAGTTTAAGTAGTATTGATCTAAAAGAGACCAGAAATTCAGCTGGCAACGAAAGTTTTAATATCCAATCGCTGTTCTTTCCTTTGATTGTGGCCATTTTGTACCTCTCCAGGAAATGTACAGAAAGGACTGTAACCTGGCTGCTCAGCTTCTGCAGTGCAACAAGTCTCTTTACAGGGCCCAACTCTCAGAGGTGAGCTGTGCACTCACTTTTATAGGCTCGAAACCTGATTTTCCACTGCCCTTAATCCTTTGTAAAAACGCATTTCATATGTTCCTCTGTTTTAGTGAGGCCTCAGTCTAATCCCTGGTAGTTTGACTAGAATGTATTTAAATTCTTACTTTACAAAAGTCACACACAACCAAGCTTAAGAACTGTATTCACTTCAGGCTTTTTTTGCACTGACATTTGATGTGAACCCAGAAAGACAGAAAAAACTGTAATTTTTCAGTTGAGCGGTAGCCAGGTAAAAGAAAAAGCTTTGGTAAAAGCTAAGGGGGAGGAGAGGTCTGAATGAGGTGTTTCTTGAGCAGCACTAAGCTGAATTTTCAGCTGACATGAGATGAGCGAAGAAAAATTTGCTGTCTTGACTGCAACATGAAGGTCATCTTGCCCTTTGTGAGCCAGAAAAGATAAGTCTTCCTGAAGCGATGAGTACTGTAGGTCACTGGAGGAAGGACAGAGAGTGAAGAATTAAAGCTTCATGGGTTTTTTCTTTATATAACCTTCACCTGAGAGAGATGAAAGAGGCAAGTTTTCAAAAAGTCGACGGCTCTAACTTTAAAAGACTTTTTTAGCTTGATGTAATCAGGATATACACTATAGAATTATCTATACTATACACAGAGACTATGTACTGAAGGACATGAACTACAGCTTGATTTACTCTTTTTTATTTAAGTGTAGCAAATCAGCAATCTTCCTTTATAACAAATCAGACTTTTACCTTATTTATATCCAAACTACTGTAAAGTGCATTTACCATATATCATGTGAGAAATATTTCATTTAGTAAACATAACTGACTTCTGCTTTTTCCCAAATGGAGTCATTTGGCAGATCTTTTGAAGACCTGACGATAAAAAGTCGAAATATCACATAAAATCAAATCCACAAGTATTTGGACAATGACAATGAATTCTTGTAATTTTGCCTCTGTGCAGCACCACAGTGGATGTTAAATCAAATAATCAAGATGTGATTGAAGTGCAGATTTTCAGCTTTAATTTAAGGGCCTTTACAAAAGTATTGCTGTATTGCTGTTTTAGGAATTATACTAATTATACTAATTTGACAACTGACTGACGAGCAGTTTTATGTACAGATAAAGCCTTTTTTTTTTTCTTCGTTCATTACAATTGAGTAGATAAAAGGTCTGGAGTTGATTCCACGTGTGGTTTAATTTGAATTTGCTTTTTACTCGATATAAGGCCCAAAAAGGTGTTGATTAAAGTGAGAGAGGGCATCATTGGGCTGAAAAATTTAACTCGATTTATTGGAGAGGCAGCAGTAACTTAAGAGAATAAAGGCTCTTTCCGCTCACCAACACTAAAAGGCCTAAAAGACTACTGAAGGCAAATAAAGGGCATGATGACAGAATTATTTTTTACCACCTGTGATGAGGTGGTGGACATCATGAGAAAAACCTACAATCAAGAGGCAACTTGTTTACAACAAATGCAAACCTGTGTCTGTGGAATTGGTCCACTAGTGCGTACTGATGACATGACTGCTGATAGAAACAGCAGGATAAATTCTGCAGCTTGCAGTGTTGAACTCACTGCTCAGATTCAGCCAAATGCTCCAAAACTGACTGGACAGTGCTTCACAGTGCAAATGGATAATGGCCCAAAGCATGCTGGAAAAGCAACCAAACGGTTTGTCAAGTTAAATAAAAGAGATATTCTTCTGGCCAAGTCAGTTATCGGATCTTATATATGAAGCTGAATGCAAGCAGTGACTGAAGGTGGCTGCAGTAGAGGCTTAGTAGAGCATCTCAAAACAGGAAACAGAGTACCCGGTGATGTACATGGGTTCTAGACTTCAGGAGGTCAGTGACCGCAAAGGATTTTCACCCAAGTGTTAAAAGCTATCCCTATATTTAAAATTGTGTTAGCTTGTTAGGGATGATAGAGGGATAATAAGACACAGTGGAAGTCAATAAGGAGATGGAAATAAACAGAAATGGGGACATAAAACAACCCACACAAAAAGGAAACATAGATTGGGGAAATGCAGAAAACAGACAGAAAGTAGAGGGCAACAGTGTTTGTTCTCTTATTTTTAATGTTTGTAGTTTGTGTTGGATGCAGTGTTTTAAGATTTTGGTGATGACTGGTTTCCTCCATGATTTGGAGCTGTGACAATAACACCTCTACCTCTAGTCCATGCACACAGACTGGAGTCTAACTGCTCCGGTCACTCAGTGTGCAGTTTAGCCAGAGTGCGGTCACACTGCATCGGTTTTGTTAATCACGTAAAACCACAAAGCAGCATGGGAACTACTTCAAGGAACATTGTGGGCAATTCTGAAGGACACTCTACAGAGGAGGTAAAACTACAGTATGTGGCAAAATGTAAATGGAGAGCACAGTGCAGCCTCATCATAGTGTCCTGCTGCTCCTTGTGAAAAGAATGCACGCGGGTATTGATGAGTGTTTTAACACTAGCCCAGCTTGGCGCCACTTTCCGCTGCATCAGCCGTGGGCCTTGTGCCTCGCCCATGTGACAAGGGTAGATTTGAAACTGGCAAGCGTCCACGAGGTTAAAGAATGCCTGTCCACGTGTTTTATGCATATGGCTGAATGGAAATATCAATGCAAACTGCATTTGGTTGCATAATACTCATAAAACATCCTCCAACACTTGCACGGTCCACACATTAACACATGCACGTCGGCACCGTTAACGGTGCAGGGTCTATCATAGAGTGAAAAACTGTTCTGTAGGCACATTGCCAAACATAATAGGGGTCAGAGGCTATACATGCACTCACTGTATGTCCACCCGTCTGCTGGTCCTGTGGGTGGGAGCTAATCGAAAGTATATTGATGAATGGCGCTGCAGCATTTTGAGAGGTGCAGTGGCTCTTCAGCGCCTACAGAAGTGCTTTAGTCGTTTGTTTTGCTGCAAAACAATCACAGAGAGGGTATAAAATGATCACGCTTGGATTTCTGAACGCAACATAAAAGCTAATTGAGATCTTGTTCAAAACAAGCCAGAATGAAAAAAGTGTGTGGACAGTAATTAAGTGGCATTTAGTTTTGTCCAAGGTGCAATAAAAGTGCTATGATAAACCGTCTCGTTCATGTTCTCTGTAGTGTTTGTCTTTTCTCTATCTACAAAGTTATAATTAGCTTTCTTCTCATTGCCAATTAGGAACAACTGACTAGATTCCTGTTGATGATGTGCAGCAGTTAGCTTAATGCTTGTTGCTATGGAGAGGTACAGATAGTGGATGGAGTCTCTTTTTTTTTTTTTTTTATTAAGAAATGCTTGAAATAGAACATCTTTTTTTTCCCTAAGGAAAGCGACTTACTCTCACTTCAAAATCACATATATTGTTCTCTTTGGTTGAGGTTCTTGACACTGAAAATTACACTTTTTTCTGCAGCTGTGAACACAATTAATGCAGTGAAGGCAGGTAAATGTGAACGTGTAGGTTGCTGTATTGTATTCAGAAACCACCTAAAGCACAACCTAACATACTGACACACATACTGCATTGTGCAGGGATAACAGAACCTGTGGGTAGCAAGGATAAAAAGCAACAGTGCTGTAAAAAGTGTCTGCTCCTTCTTTCTTTCTTTTTTTGAAAACATGTTTGTCACATTTAAATGCTTGAGATCACCAAACAAGTAAAAATGTAGTGTTTAAATTATGATTTTGTTTATTAAGGGAAAAATTAATGTATATTGCATGCCACATACAGCCCAACTGCACATTTAAGCTGAGATTTCTTATTTAAGGAATGAAGGGCTATTTCACCAGAAAGAAATCAATCAGAATGACTCTTTAGGCTTAAATTCTAAGAAATAATATGAGACTGAATACTACACTAAAGAGAGGTCATTTCTTTGGTTTGAAAAAGCCTTTTTTAAAGCCTAGGGGAACCCTAAGATCACCTGTGGTGGCTCAGCGTGGAGAAAATGATCCAAATAAAGTAGGTATAAAGGTTAAATTTAATGAATAAATACAAGGATCATCAGCTTAAATTCAAATTAATCTCTGCTACACTTGATGTAACCTAAACTAAGCTCATAAAAATTGTTGCATTTGAAATTACCCGAAGAGACACATTACTTGTTTTATGCTAGCTCCTCTTCTGTAGCACTAGCTAGATGCTAAAGTGCCAGAGCTTATGTGGATATGCGCCACTGGCCCACTTTAACCTTTGAGTAAATCTGTAGAAATAATTCGTAAAATATATGCCTGTGCCTCTTTAATCTCTTTGTATGTGAAAAGCCTGGTGATGGATACACCAATAAGATCATCTTTAAGGCATTACCGTTTCCTCCATTTAGGCTGAAATTGGTTTGGTGTTTGAAGGGGTGCAGTGATGTTTTACTATCTCTTAATGAATTAGAATAAAACTTAGTAAATAAAACAGTCTCAGTAGAAAGAATGAGGACCAAAAAAAACCTCAATGATGACTTAAACCGGTGATTTCTTTTCTTTTTCATTTAGTCCATTTAGAAACCAGATTAGATTTCGGTTTAAAAAACAACACAAAAAAAAGATGGATTTACTGCAATAATCTGATTAAGTGTCTGTTGTTTGTGGAAGCAGTGTCAGCATCCATCTGCTGTTTAGTTTTGGAGACAGCATCAGGGTGTCAATCATGTTTGCTGGGTTGTGTTTCTCAATAAAATATAATGGATGAATGACAAAGAAATTGTGTTCTGTTCTCTATATAATTAGCTACAGAACCAAACAAATGACCATGCATTAAAAAAACGCAAAATACACTGAATTAATTAATTTTACACCAATCACAATTGTCCAGACAAAACTAATAAAGAGGAATGTTGGATGCATGCAGGTGATACGGACTGTTGACTTGACTCTACTTTCACTCCACGATGCTAACAGTCTGGCGGCTGATGTTGTACAGTCTGACACAGATGCCTCAAAAGCCAATGCTAAGTGTGACATGTGAGTTTGACAGTGCAGTGGGTTGTACAGCAGTTCCTACACTGCATAGAATAAGGTCCTTGTTATGGGTATTTATTTATAACTAACATTTCCCTGCCTTAACCTTTTTTCTCTGATACTTTTAGCTGCCTGCTGACTTCCAGGAACGCCTGACCATGCACCTGGAGGAGTCTCCCCTCTGTCACACCTACTCTGACTCTGTCCCGACCTCTCTCATTGCCAAAGTGCTTGAAAAGCCAGATGAGGCTTGCAGCAGCAGCCAGGCCTCCCGCTCCCCCAGCCCGCAAACACAGGAACATGCCTTTATTTTGGAGAGCTTGGGTCCCGGAGAGCGTTTGGGGCTACGCGGAGCCTATAAAACTGACCTGTACAGCAGTGACACAGCCCTGTATTGCCCTGATGACCGTCACCGTGAGCGAAGGCCCAGCATGGATATTCACGGTGAGAGGAAGCTGCTGTACGGCCCCCAGAACTCCACCGACAGCAATCCAGAAGAAGGTTCGGTTGGGTTGAGAGCTGGCTTCTCCCAGGAGCACTTTGCTAAGTTCCCTCCCCCGCTGGGTGCAGCCTCCAGTTCTTACTCGAGTTTTAGCGGAGGGGGGTCTGAAGACAAAGGCAACGGACCGCCCAGCAGTGCAGCTTCCTCCCCGCACCATCACTCCCTTTACATGGAATGGAGAGATGCAGGGGACTATGAGAGAAAGAGTGACTCATCCTGGGAGAGAGACAGTCCACGGGGCTTTGCCAATGCTCATCCCTTCCAACAGACGGAGCTGAGCCATCACCAGAATGGCAGCTCTCCCGTCTACAGCCGCACCATGTCCTCGTGTTTCAGTGAGCCCTATGAGCCGCTCCCCCCGTCCTCCTCCCCAAGTGTCGCCTACGGAGACAGCCGTAGAGGCAGCACATTGGCCCCCGAGGAGGAGGAGCTGATTGGTCGGTGGAGACAACTTAGCGTGGAGGACTTAAGTGCTCACACCTACCGCAGCCCAGGACGGGCCTCACCTTACAGCTTCTCTGAGCAGCACTTCTCCGTCCGTCCCGCCAAGATTCGACTTGGGCCGCTCTACAGCAGTTTCCAGGAAGGGGCTGACTACTACCACCATGGAGTGGATGTCATGGACCCAGTGTGGGTAGCTGCCAGCCCCAGCCCCGAATGCAGCCCAGGGCTGCGCCAGGCTCACAGCCAAGCTCACCTGTACCGAGCTGAGGACAGTCAGGGGTCAGAGCACAGCCTGTACCACTCAGGAAGCTCCAAAGACAGGGAGGGAAATGTCGCATCTGGCGGCCAGAGCACTGATTATGTAGACCCCAGCCCCAACAGCTCCACTGAGTCTCTCCACCAGAGATCTCTGGAGATGGCCGCAGAACTGCAGCACTATCAAGTGGAAATGCACAGCGTGCCTGCACAGGTGAGCCAGTCGCCACCACCAGCCCCACCCCCTCCTCCTCCTCCGTACAACCAAAAATTTGGCTCCTTGGGACTTTCCAGGAAGGACAGTCTGACAAAGGCGCAACTTTACGGAACACTCCTGAACTGAAGGACTTTCCAGTCAGGTTGCATCTTCAATAGTTGACACAGAGCCCTGATTTGTTCAGCTACACCTTCTGGTAGTACAGCCAGTTTGAACAGCAGCCAGGAGCCGAGTTATTCAGTACCATGAACATGTAACTATTGCTGATCATTTAAAAGCACTGATGGTGTGGCAGTGGATGGCAACTGTTTACATTTCTCAAGGCAGTAAGTCAAGTTAAGGGTTAGATGTGGGGAAACGGACAAAGAGGAGCTCACGGAGTCCTTAAAGATTTTGAGAATGTGTATGTGTTATACTACAAATGTACAAATATATACTAACTTAAAATTGAGTGATATATTTTGTATGTAGCTGTTAGCAAGAGATACATTTAAAAAAAAAAAAACACTGCAAAATCCTATTGGTAATCCTGGAACTTGTAAATAAATTAAAAAAACTGCCACTGCTTTATTCTAAAAACTCGGAGAGAGGTATTTTAATTGCCCCTTGACGTGCACAGAGACTTGTTTCAGTCATTATTTTTAATCTGCTGGAACAGCGATGGCCTTGTGATGATTTGCATACAAGTGTTGAAAGGAAGCGAAAAAACAAAGACAAATTAGTACCTTAAATGAACCATGAGAAACATTTGTTTTGTTTTTCCTTCTGTTAAATGGATTTGACAGTATTGATGGGTGTGTTTTATTGTTATTGATGGAACGTTTTGATCTGTCTTGGCAGTCAGTATTACTTTATTTTTTGCTCTTCTATATCCCCATTAGAGAGGTTTCCTGTCCCCTTTCTACCTCAGATTTGGATGCCCACACCCCACCAATCCACTGTAACCCCATTTATTTCACAATGATGCATGTTTATATATTTTGGTTGTTTTGTTCGCCTAATAAAGCACAAATTATACAAGTAAGCTCCCAGCCTTTAATGTACACATTTGGGGATTTAAAATACCGCTGAATAAAAGCGATATCATGTTTTAATATTGCTTCGCTTTCACGCAGTTGCATAGCGATCGGTTGTTGTTTCAAGATAATTGCATGTCTGCTGATCCGCAGTGTTCAGCTGACTGACTGAACCGAGTGGAAGACCTTTCATTATTCAGACTCAGATTGCTGAGTCACTAAGTAGCTCTGCTTTTTCACTGTTGGGAAAAAAATTTAAAAATAGGTTAGTAGAGAAGGATTTTTGCCAACAAATTCAGAACAGAGAGGAAGTTTATTTCTGTTTTCCCAGGAGTCATCATCAAGAAAATACTACAGTATAAGGAAATGGATCATATTATGTGAGTGTTTGTGATATCTAACATACTAATTCAGAGCTACTAAGGAAAAATACATCATGGTATACCCCTATTTGACATATTAAAAGTGTCACGCCAAGCACTAAATAAACAGGGGTTTGGAAAAAAAAACTTAAAATAGAGAGTCTGACTAATATCTTAGTCTGCAGATATTGTCCAAATGCCTGACAAACAGAAGGAAAAAAGTCATGGTGTAATATTTTGCTGGACAACCTTTAGCTTTGGTGATGACACGTATTCACCGTGGCGTTGTTTCATTCAGGTACCACGATGCGAGTCAGTGGGGTTAAAGTGTGGACTCGGTGCTGACCAACATATGTGTAAAAGTGATGTGTCATGTTCTGAACCACTCTTTTTCAATTTGATCCCCATGAATCCTGACCTTGTCACCTTGAAATTTACCAGTGTGGTCATGAAAGAAAAGTGCTGATGGACAAACCAGCTCATTCAGTGTGTTCAGGTAGTCAGCTGACCTCCTTCTTTTGGGCAAATAGCATTGTCTAACCTAAACCTGACCAGACCGGTAAGATAAGTGCTTCATCCACATCTGTACTTATCCTGATGTGTCAGAGTATCACCACTCTCATTAGACTCATCAAACCACATCACCTTTTTCTATATCTCCAAAGTCCAGCCTTTGGCGTTTCGATCCTGATTTCACAGCGTTTTCCCTAACCACATGTCTTCCTTAAAGATAATGATTGACCACTACTTCCTGGTTTAATAATACACTGATGTTATCAGTTTCATCAGTCTCTTCAGTTGCATTCTTTGCCTGATGCAGGCCAATAATTTGGTATATGTAAAGTATATGTTTGATACTCCCTGATGGGTTGTAGATAAGTGATGAGGCTTGAGATTATGGCATCAGCCTCTCAAATCTGAGGATTTGAGTTTTTTCTGTGATATCACCGTAGCCTTAAAATATTTGAATACTGAGTATCTGCTGCTTGAGAAATGTTAATATCATGAAGGACAGTTTTCATTTGATCGATTAACAGGGAAAAATTGATTATACTGGTTGCAGTCGCTCTCTAAATACCTTTTAGTATCATTTGAAAACTGTGGTTCTTTTAGCATACATAGCAATTGAGTAAATGCTCTGGAAATGCACTTGGATTTATTCGAATGCCTTTGAACTTTAAATAATAAAAATGAGGCAAGAGGACTTTCAATCCATCCGCAGGAGGGAGTTGCAGCGCAGCAGGAGCTCACCGATCGGCATAGCTAACCTTACTGTCCTAGCAGAAAGCATTTACACTTCAAACACATCAAGATGAAGGAAACTGGATCAACAGCTATCACTCCACCACCTCTCATTCCTCAACACAGCAAAGCAGATGCTAAAGCATGCAAAAATTTAGCTTTCCAACTACACAGCTGAACCTGAAACAGATACATGTTTCATTCCAGGAACTGCAGAGCACAAGCACTGGCGAAAAAATGTGACAACTCAGCGTGGCTTTGAAGAACTCTATGAGGCGATGTACCCGAGAGTTTGCTCCTTTTGATCCGAGGCTGCGTGCCTGATTCACGGTCAAGACACAAAACTGTAATCTATGCATTAGATTCAGTACAGAATATAGTAAATTAGCAAGTTTAGGGTTAATTTTCACATCTGTTTCTATTAAATGTTTCTGTCAAAGACTGGAAAATGTTTCTCCCCCTACTGAGTCTTTCTAGGGAGTGAGGGTTTGTTTACGTGCACTTATATAACCCTGCTACAGCTGTCTGCAAGCTGATTTCTTAAATGGTGTGGAAATTGGAAAGCTATTTTGCTTATTAAAAATTAGGGGAGAAGCAGACCTGGAGGGTTATTGAAAAGTAAGCAGATCATTTCATGTAGCAGTGATTCATTGTTTTGAAACATCACTTTGATAGGCGCACCTTTAAATTCAAATCTTTATACAATCTCTAAGCATTGCGGCACTCTTGCACACACACCACTATCACACTTCATTCTATAATATGCTGTTCAATTAATGTTCTATCCACAAGATAGAAATCGTTCTTTTAGTTTTTGCAAGTGGACTCTTGTAGAATGCTGACTGTGGGGCTGCAAGAGATTAGCTACCAGGTCCAAGAACACTTAAGTCCACTCCCCAAACTCCATCAACAGAGCTGGACTCTGCTCAGTCAGTGAGTCCAACCATCCTCCTGCTTATGTCCCACAGTTTCTTGGCTGCCTCCTCATCTGTGGCTTTGGGTAACAGCTCCTCCTCCTTGCAGTTAGCAAAGCACTTCCCCGACACTCCCTCTACCTCTGGGGAGCAGGCCAGAAAAAGAGGAGTCTGGGCCCCCTCCAATGGACTCTTGAAAAAGATCAACGAGGCAAGGTAGAACAGTGGCTTTGCCAGGAGGGGGATTTGGATGTGTCTGCCTAGCCTGGTCCTCACGATCCCTGGGGTGAGAGCATTAACTGTGACCCCCGTCCCCTCGAGGCGACGGGCCAGCTCAAGTGTGAACAGAAGATTGGCCAGCTTGCTCTGACTGTAGCAGAAAGCCTTATTGTAGTTATTTTCACTGTTCAGGTCATCGAAGTTGATGTGGCCATATTTGTAAAGTTTAGAGGAAACCACCACAATGCGGCTAGGGGCCGAAGCCTTCAAGAGGTCCAGCAGCAGGTGGGTGAGGAGGAAGTGACCCAAGTGATTCACACCGAGCTGCATCTCAAAACCTTCGTCTGTCTTTGTGTAGGGACACTGGTAGATACCGGCATTGTTGATGAGCACATCAACCTGGGATTCCTCCTGACAACAAAGATACATTGGAAACATTTAAGGCCCCAATTAAGGTTTTATTACAGCTTCTCCAACATCCAGAGGCAATAACTGTCCATATGGATAGCAAAAGATCAAATCTCAACATAATAACAACATAACAGAATGGGCAGTTATGGTGTGACAATGCACATGGGCCGGCCTGGTCTGAGTATAATGTTATCTTATCTTATTTTACCGAAATGCATGCATTTTTCTGTCAATTTTCTCTCATTTGAGAAACACAAATGCAATTTATGCTTGAATAAAAAAAAACCCCTACTTACAGTATAAAAACCATTTTGCAATATATTTCTATTACAATCTTAGTGATTTTTCCTTGGGGAAAGGCCAAAAACTCCTTATATTAATTAATATAATAACTATTCTAATAAAACTTAAAGTATAGCACATTCTGGGTTGCAGAGACCTCCCTGAGACACCCAGTGGCAATACGAGGTATCTGCCAGAAAGAAATTCCCAAGTAATGTTTTACACCTAAACCACTTTGACTTAAACTACGATGTGTACTTATGAAGACATTATAAAGAAAATGCTAAAACGAAGGACCAAAATAAAGCCCCAAAGCATCTCAGTGTGTTATATAACAATCCAGTTAATCCGTACCTTTAATTATAACTTCTGTAAGAAACAGTTTAATATGAACTTTTAAATTACAGAAAAAATTGGAAATTATATACTTTCTAATGGCAGAGGCTATACTGAATTCTATTAGATTGTATGTCTTTATCATTTAATTATGTTAATTATGGAATGGTATGCTACAATAGCCTGTGGTTAAAATTTTTCATCATCAACCTAATACAGCATTATGAATTTGCCCTCTTGAATGTCTATTACAGTACTGTGGAAGTGTCAAGTTTGCTCTGGTGAAATGATTTATTTAAAAAATGTATAACATAGTTTGCACTTTTCTGAAAAGCTTGAAAGTTAATATATAGTATGCCTGCCTTTATTCTTAAACACAGTCTGAGCTCTCTTAGGCTAGCTTTCTTCTCATTTCTTTAGGTAGTCTTCGGGTATAGTTCTCCAGGCTTCTTGAAGCACATTCAAAACTCTTCTTTGGGTGTTTGCTGCCTTTTGTTCTGTTTTTCCAATTATGTTGAGGTGTGGACTCTGGGGAGGCCGGTAAAATGACTGATAGTGCTTTGAATGGACTGGCAGTGTGTTTGGGAAAAATGAAGCCATACCATAGGGCCTAGTGTCAGGTTCTTGGAATTTTCATTCCTTTTTCTTAAGTACATTATTTCATCTGCTGTAGACACTTTTTTAGGCCCACCACTTTTTCCCTCCACTTGTCCAGTTTCCTCAAATTTCTTAAGGCTACACTAGTGAGACAGGCCAAGTTTTCAACAAACAGCTCTTTGGAAATCACCTCGTTGGTAAAATAATATAACAATAATAACAATATTAGTATTTTATGCCTGTTGAACTGTATTTTCTTTGGTATTTTTTAGATTCAACTTAAGAAATTGGAAGAAATTTTACAATTTGTTGTGAAAGACTGCTAGTATGTGCCATTATGTGTAGAAATAACACTTGTTCATCTCTTAAGTGCCTTTTCATGCTTGAATGATTCATAGATCCCTGTTAAGTGACTAAAAAACATTGCTCTGAAAATGATCAGATACAAGGAGTGAACTGAAGATGAGCAAAAGGCTGCAAATGTCTACGGAAATACTTTAAAGACCTTTAGAAACCCTGGAGAATTATCACTGAAGAACACTTTAAAAAATTATAAGAAAGTCTGGCTCCTTGGAAGCATAATATAAGGAAATGAGGGGTTGTCTTAAAATTTGGCACAGTACTTTATGTATAGGCCACTTTTTTGTGTTTGCCCATCCTTTGTGGGTCCCCCTGTGTTTACTCTCATTTGTTTACCTCCTTGTGGAACTTTTTGCTTGTGTGACTCAATAGTCTAAGCACACAGAGTATTGTTTGCTGTATGAAATGTAGAGCCACCTGAGAAACATCTGTGATATCAGCCCACATAAATAAAATACTTGAAGCCTCTCAAGGATCACTGCTACAGTTAAACAGTATCGTCTTTGCTGAAGCTTACAGTAAAATAGGATATTAAATCTTAAAACCTGCCAGGAGACCAACATTTCCAGACTGGCCCCTGTTGGACAATACTGTATTTGCATCTGTAGTAATTGTGCGTTTAGGGGCAAATACTTAATTTCAGCACCAAGGACAGTCCCCTTGGAGCGATTCTGTTTTTTCTGCTGAGGTGGGCTCAATAACAAACTGCACCATTGCTGATAAACTACAAACATCTCCACTCCTGCTTTGTTTTAGTTCTCATTTACCTGAGTCACCTCCTCACAGAAATTTCGGACTGATCTAAGAGAAGCCAGGTCCAGGTGTTTGATGACCACCTCCCCACTTTCTGGTCCCGCTTGCTTCTTGATGTCCTGGGCTGCCTCCTCGGCGCTCCGCGGGTCCCGGCAAGCCATAATGACCCGGGCACGAAGCTTCAGAAGCTCCCCTGCCAGGGCCTTCCCTATCCCGCTGTTTGCCCCGGTCACGATGACTGTCTTGCCTCGCATAGTATCTGCTGAATACCGGAGCAACTTAACGGCTTTCTGACGGGGGAATAAACGCCGCATAAAGAGCAGAACCCCACCGCCGACAACAGCGGCAATTAGAAGGGGAGCGGACATAAAAGCTGTGACGGGTGACAAGTCGATAAAAGAAATGGTTACGTATCAACGGTAAAAGCTGACCCCGGAAATATTTATAATTAGATTTCACAGCCTGTCAGGAAACGACAGATAATAAAAATATGTTTTAGATATAAACTTACATATATATGTGTGTGTGTGTGTACATGTGGATTTTTAAAGCAAGCACACGGCTGAAGGTATTGAGTAGGCTGAAAATGTTCACAAGCTAACTAAATTAGCAACATTATTTCAAAGGGTCACATAAAATACCTTCCGGGTTATTTTCGTAACGGAACAATATAATCACGATATGCTAAACTAAACGCTACACCAGTTTGTCTTCAATGAAACAAATATAAACTTTTTAAAAAAGATGTTTACTATCGGCTACTACTTTTTAATTCATCTTATAGAGGTCAGAAATATTACTTTACCTTTTTTTTTTCATAATGTCAAATACCGCAATATATGTATCAGCCACTAGATGGAGTTATATGAAAAGCAAAGAAAACTACACAGCGGATGATGAGATGAGACACCTATTTTATTTTCCCATATTGTAAATTATTATTATTATTATTATTATTATTATTATTATTATTATTATTATTATTATTATTATTATTATTCGTTTTGTTGTTGTTATTATGAAGA
>VUQR01035797.1:92254-105543 GCA_015108515.1 Hemichromis elongatus
GAGAGAGTAAATAACCTCAAACAGGAACAGACAGTAACAAATAATCCTCTTTGGACTTTCATTTGTTGTTGAGGTGCTTCCTCATAATCCATCCATGTATCAATCATATTACATTATACAAAAGCACTAGCTTCCTTCAGAGCAGTTAATAGAGGAAGTGACATCACAGTTGATTATTCACCTTCTCTGTAGTAGATCTTATAGCAGAGAGAGCAACAACTGCCCTGTTAATAGGTATTTCGTGTGGTAATTGATCTTATTTTGTTCCTGTAAGTGGTTTGCTTCTTGGAATGAATTTGTCATGTAACTGCTTGAGGTCGTCGATTATAGCCTGAGTAACTTATAATTTCTGGTTGGTGAACTTACTGAATACTGAACAGATTGTAAAATAATTTTTTTTAATTTATGTATTAATCACATTGTTTATTGTATAATGCCTTGGTGTCAGTGGGTTTTAGCATGTCTCGTTGACTTACACCTTATTCATGCCATTTAGTAGACAGGTGATTTTATCTCAGGAAGTTGGCACTTTTGTTGAAAACAAAACAAAAGTCTTTTGTTTTCAACCACTGTAAGAGGTAGCAAGGGAATGTGAACTTTTCTTTGGGGGAAGACCAAAGGTGTAAAAGCAGCTGTGTACTCCCTTTTGTTTCTGTAGGACAGGGGTGGGGAACTCCAGGCCTCGAGAGCCGGTGTCCTGCAAGTTTTAGATTTCACCCTGGGTCAACACGCCTGAATAAAATGAATAGTTCATGTTCTAACAAAGTTACATTTGATAAAGTTATTTTTAAAGAAAATTACCCCCAACTTTGACACAACACATGTTAGTTAAAAAGACAAATGCAATGTTGCAGAAAAGTCTCTGAGTAGTCTGGTGTTTTTGTAACCACAAAGCAATGTTGTCACAGTGTCACCACTTGGTGTCACCAGATGTGGCAACAGCATCAGAAATGTCAGAAATTGCAGGGGGGGGACCGCAAATACCATCAGCACACTAACCAGCAAGGATGAACAGAGTGACATAGTGAGGCCTAAAAACATTTTTCAATCTGTTACCCAAATAACTCAGGGGGCAGGGAACATTCCCTACATGTCACTCTTGGATATTTGAGTTACATTTATCATTTCAAATAACATGTTTGACTGAGGATCAAGATGTGTTGGGGACATACTGGATTGACAGATGATAAAACGTCTTTCTTAAGCATGTTGATGTCTGTCCACACTTAAGCTCTTTGATGTTTCAGATTTGGCATTTTCACATGCAGTGGTGCACACGGGGGTGTAGTTGTTAGCATAGACTCACCTCAGCAAGTACCCAGTTCTCCCCAGGTGTGCTGGCATCCTCCCGCAGTTCAAAGACTTGCTTATTAGTTTAAACTGTGACTCTAAATTTGCAATACCTGTGAATGGTTGTGTGACTTCCTGTACTAGCCCTGTGGTAGACTTGCATTCTGTCCAGGGTGTACTCTGTCTCTTTACCTTGTGAATCTATAAATCTATTAAAACGGTCATTAAAAAGAAAAAAAAAAACCCCGTAAGGTTATTTGAGTGAATATACAATGTTGATGTCAGTGGTCAGAGTTAATGAAAATGACTCAAATAACCACTCACTGTTACCGAGGGCTATAGATGTGCATATATGAACACACATGTCATACCTTTACACAGATGTGCTACAGCAGCACAAGAGCAGGGTGTCACTCCTGTCACGTAAGAACAGGAAATTGTGGCGGCAGTCCACAAAGGTTCATCAAAAATGAACAGGGTTGGGGAAACGCTGCCTCGTTTGAAATGTCTCAATTTCTGCTACAAAATTCAGGTCTGGATTTAACATGACATGAAATAATGGATCAATCCTGGATTGTATCAGTGGTTCAGGCTTTTTCTCTGAGCATTTTGGAGCGCTTAGTACAAACTGAGCCTCCTTTGAATACCACAGTCTGCCTGAGTGTCCATAATTATACCTTTACCACAAAATAGTCCTCTAATGGCTTCATCCAGAATAATGTGCCATCTAACAAAATTCAGGAGTTTGCTGAACTCCTGTACTCTTGAACCACTAAAGCTCTTTGGGGGAAGTGATGAAAGGTTTCCATCATTGATGTGTAGCCAACAAAATGTGTAAACCAAAATCTCTGAGGAAGGTTTCCAACGCTATGGCCCAAAGAATTAAGGCATTTCTTAGCAGTGGGCTATGGACAGGCTAGGCTATGGGAAAATCAATTTACTGTTCACTTAAATCAAAAATATAAACCAGACTTGATGTTGTAATATGCATTCTGAATGATTGAATTGCTGACACACACCCTCCATACTGCAATAAGCAGAAAAGCTGTAAGAGTCAAAATGTAAAAGAAACCGAACACACTGAAACAGTAACAATTAAACTGAAACAAACAGACTCAAGTCTGGAAATGAAACCCAATAAAAACTAATGAGAAAAAAACAATCCAGGTCATAAAATGCTCTGCGGCTATTGGCTGTGCGCCAGATTATACATTTATGAACGGATCTACCGGCAATCACGTGTAGTTCGCGTGGAGCAGGGAGGTATTTAAATGAGCTCCACTTCACGTCGCCGCGATAATAACAGACTGAAATAATCAAAGTTTGAAGGCGGTTGACGAGTTACTTCACTTCCTCTTTATCTCTCTGTCTCTCCAGTTGGGTAATACCTCCTGTTTAGTTCAGGGTTTGCTTCAGTTCCTGTTGCATGATGGCTGAAATAAAGCGTTAGTTAGGAAAATGTGGTGCAGGATAGGGTGCCGTCTATCTAAGAGCCTCGGTTAAAGCCGTTAGAGTGCTTCTGTGTTACTCAGCTGAATAACTGTCAGCTCTAAATGCATTTGAGCAGCGGATTTGTCTGAGGTCTGATTACAGGATAAAAAGATGTACACTTTCCAACTTGTATTTATCCTGGCTGGAATCTCATCCATTCGTGCTGGTAAGTCAATTTTAGTATTTCATGTGTCGTATAGTTAAAAGAAAATAAAGTATTAAAGGAATTTCCAGATATGCTGACCGATAAAACTCAGTTCTGGGTTTTATGGGAAATGCCCATTTTTTTGTTCTACTTTCAGTTAAGATGGGTGACTACTCCTTATTTGAAATTAATAAATATCCAAATGTACCTACAAATATTCTCAATTTTAAGAATAATACCTTCCTGCATTTTAAATAATTAATACTGGTATATGAAACAGGACCTGAATCCTAAACGTATTACCAGTATCAGTGTTTTTGCTTTGAATGGTGTTATTTGTATTTAAGGATACTAAGCATAACTAATCTTTATTCTAAAAGCAAAGATTCAGGCAGGTGGTAACCATATGTGGCTCCATTTCATTAATAAAAACAATAAAACTCATTTTTTAACCAAAGTGAACAGAACCTGATGAAATGTCTGACAATCCTTCTCCGATTACTGAAAATCAACAAATATTTTACATGGAACTGTCCCTGCTTGTTGAAATTTTTCCTATGAGGACTAGGACAGAGATTATGATGCAATAACAAACCTAATCAGATAGAAAAGTTACAGTGCTTTTCGTTTCTTGCTGGTATAAAGTTACATCTATTCTGGGAACTTCTCTAATGGTCTGTTGCCTTTCTTTACAACAGACAACCGCATTGTCCTTTTTAGATAAGTTAAAGTAACAACACAACAATTACATATTGTAAAAGTAGACCATCCTTTTTCAGTGTAACAATTTAAACAATCTAAACTACCCAAACTACCCAAACTACTCATTAAAAAGTCTGTATGCACGTTTTTCCCCACTCTTTTCTCAACCTGGGGGTCAGGTACCCCCAATGGGCCAGAAAGACCTCCGATGGTCTCATTGATTCATGGATGAATCAAAGGTAAAAAATATATATTAAAAAATATAAAATATACCTAATAAAAGAAACTCTGGCATAATATTCTTCACCGGTTCCTTGTTGGAACATCAGAGGGACACGTATATGAAAATGGATTACTTCAAGTAAGTGACTGCAGCTGGCATCTCTCGCAAGCATCGGTGGTTTCATTAAACTACAATGAAATTATTTGTTAATGTCAAGGTTGTGTTTCTTTCGGGGGGGCTGATCTGTTCATGAGTGCTGTAGAAACTATTTGAAAAGTCCCGGAAGCCAGCGAACAGAGTACATATGGTGCTACGCACGAAAAAAGCAGCTTGATTCAAACCAGATGCAGACCTAATAGTTTTGGTTCACAAGCAGGAGGACTAATGACCGATTATTCATACTTATAAAGACTTGTAGCTTGAATCTGGTGGCATATGGATATCTAAAAAAAATTCTAGTTGCCAGAATCGAGTAGTTGCTGTTGTAGCCTTCCTCACACCTGAGGTGTTCGGAGGAATTTAGTTTATTATTGTTCAGTCACTAAAAGTGAGTCAGGGTTCCACGGATCATAATTTCTCAGGAATAAATATTGTATTGAAACACAATTACTGGAAGCAATGGTGTCAGAGTGGCTGCTGTAGTCTCATTTACATAGCAGACTTAGTGCCGTGTCAGCTCATCACGCTAAGAATTCATGTACTGTTAATGTGAACTGAAATCTTTCTGTGGTTGCTTCACATAAGAAGCTTTAAACTTGAAACTGTAAGTGATCAGTAACAGAAAATATTGTGTATTGATAGAATACTTTCCATGAATTCCCCCCGAGGCATTCTACAATATGCTACAGATGCAAGGATGAGGATCAGGCATGGGAACTTCAAACGAGACGTGGGAATCTGACTGAACTGCTTTCTGATCTAAATAACGGCTCACAGGCTTCTAGATTTTCATTCACATTTTCAGTCACTGATTGTGATTGTGCCGTGGACTATTCTCTACTCTCATTGCACAAACAGTATGTTTTTAAATAACTATCACCTTCTCTAAGGGAGTAAGATTAATCTACACAAAAACTAACAATTCGTTTTTTATGAACGTTGGTTGAGAGGTGAATCATGGGTAGCTTTTTAAAGCTTAAGCTATTGCATTCCAATTAAATGAACTGTTTCCAGGGTAAAGGCATTACTGGCATGCTCTGCTACTCATCTTACTGTAGCAAGGAACACCTAGGATTTTCCTGCTGTGACTCGTAAGATGCCTGCAGTAAACACAGACATTATTGTGAAAACACTGTTTAAAATACTGAGAATATGTCCCTCATGCTTTGATGATTGAGCCTGTAAATCTTATCAGGGAAAATCACAGTTAAGACTTGTTAAAATTAAACAAACAAACAAAAACACCCGATTCATTGTTGGCTTTCTAAAATTGAAATTTATGGTCATTAATAAATAAGCCAGGCTTTAAATATTACATGGAATGAACCTGTTAGAGCAACTTGCACAAGCATGCCACATTAAAGTGAAAGTGTTTATAAAGTCAGGGAGGATGGAATAATCAGTGACAGAATGAGTTTTTCCAGGTAAGCTTAGCAATGAAAAGACCAGGATCTTTCAACAAGCCACAAGACGCAAACACTAGCTGACAAGGGTGGGGAACTCCAGGCCTCGAGAGCCGGTGTGCTGCAGGTTTTAGATATCACCCTGGGTCAACACGCCTAAATCAAATGATTAGGTAATTACAAGGCCTCTGGAGAACTTCAAGACATGTTGAGAAAATAATTTAGCAACTTGAATCAGCTGTGTTGGATCAAGGACAAATCTAAAACCTGCAGGACACCGGCTCTCGAGGCCTGGAGTTCCCTACCCCTGCACTAGCACCTCTATAACTTTCACTTGTATCACAGTCGGTCACCAGTTTGCACAGATTTTTCTGCTGATTTAAATTGTGTTAGACTAAGAAGTGGGATTAAATTATGGTTAGGTCTACAGTACTGAGCAATAGTCTCAAGCCACTCCTCTTTTACTTATGTTTTCTTGAGAAAGTGGGGAAAGAGCAAGCTTGAAAATCTATATTTAGTATGACCACCTTTATTCTTCAGCACAGCCTGAACTCTCAGAAATAGTTCTCCAGGCTCCTTAAATGACATTCAAAGCTCTCCTTTGGATGTTGAAAATTTCAAATTTGGGTTCACCTCTAAGGTTCTGTTTCATTTTTTTCTTCAATGTTTTCCTATTTCTTGAGGATGCGTTCATGTGATCATGTGCTGCAGAGTATCTTTTTTAACGCCTACCACTTCTTCTTTTTTCTTCAACTTGTCCAGTTTCCTCCATTACCTTTAAGGACACACTGTACAGGCAGGCGAAATCATATTTTATGCCTGTCAAAGTGTGTTTCTAAGACTTTCTGAAAGCCTAGAGAACTTTTTTTTTTTTTTTATATTACAAGAAAGTCTGATTTCCTCGAAGCAAAATATGAAGAAATGAGGATTCTTTCCTGAAAAAGAAAGGAAGCTGGCTAAGAAGAACCTCATATTCTCAGAGAAACAGACTATGACCTAACCCAAGTGTAAAAACCCTCTGTACAAGAGGAAGTGCAGGCTAAATACAAAAAAAGTGAAAAAGTGCACAAACAGTCAAGGCTGGTACTTTGGCAGTAAGGAGTCAGACCCAAATGTAGCACTCAGAAACAAGGATTAAAATTAACAAGCAGCTTTATTGCTCAACTTAAACTAACCACAAAAAAATTGCAGGCAAAAAATAAAAATAAAAATAGACTCTTTAAAGAGGGAAAAAACACAAGAAACAAGGACACAGCCAAGAGGGAGAACTGAGAAAATATATACAAACAGAATAATGAAGGGGAAGGGAAACGAATGGGATCACAAGTGGGACTCATTACAGCTGACAAATGAAGTAGAACTACACACATGATACGTGTAAGAACAGACTCCTGTTTCCAGGAAGAAACAACACAAAAGCGCAGACTTCACACAACGACAGAAAGGTGAACAAATAGACCAGACAGACAAAGATGATGAGGTAAATAAAACCAAGACACTTGGTCTCAACGAGACAAAACCAGAGAAGATGAACTTAAAATACAAGCTGACTGCTGGGGAAAATAACAATAAAATGAAGTGGTCCTTATAGAGCCATTTTTACTCTACCTGAACACTCAAAGCGCTTTATACAACATGCCTCGTTCACCTGTTCACACCCATTCATGCTAGCACTTTTTTCCTATGCTTTTCTGCCTTCTGCAAACCAGCTCTTTTCCTTTTTCCATCCATTCGATAACCTAAGAAAACCATCTGACGGCTTCAGTTTCCGCTACAGAGACAAGAGAGTTGTTTGAATTATGAGTTGTTTGAAAATTATAATTAAAATTATAATTTCATCCAGAGCACAACAGCAACGCCTGCAGTGTTAACCCTAAAGATCTGTACATCGAGGTGGGAGAGAACATCACGATAACATGTCAGAGCTCGTGTGTCACCACGAGCAAAATCTACTGGACACTGAACAACAGGAACATTGACGATAGACTGTCCAGCCGTTTGAACCGCACGCATACAGTCTTGTCACTCGGAAACTTCACTCACCCTAAAGGGACATTGCAGTGCCATAGTGCAGATACTAACTACATCGTTGGAGGCACCATTATCAGAACGTACTGTAAGAAGTCATTTTATTTCATTCCCAACATAAATATGACTTTTCATTCCTGTAGTAAAGGGAAATGCACGACATTAATGACTTGATTTCTCTTCAGCAAAACCCAGAAATATATCGTGCATCTGGCATAAGCTTAATCAAGAGGAAAGCGGTGCGCTAGACAGACTCACATGCACATGGGAGCATTACTGGAATCTCCCAAATCAAGTGAATTATATTGTAAAGGGGTAAGTTTTGTGTTTTCCTTCTCTTGTGTATAACAACCAATATAGATTTATTGTCTTTGTTTTAATGCCTTTTAAATTATTTAATAGAATTTTTCTTTCCTTCAGTGTTTTTCATTCAGATTCTAAGATTGTATCATGCCAATCAAAGAAAACAACATGCACATTCACACCGGGAAGTAGAACTCAAGATGACAGTGTCACTGTTACCGTTACCTTTACCGTTACTGTGAATGAAACAACTAATGCTTGGAATGCTTCCTCTGAGCCTCGTACATTTACGCTATATAACATAAGTAAGTGACATTGATCACATTTAACTATATTTATATATTTTTTTATTAATGCTATTTTATGTTTTAATGATGTTACCACAATGTCTTCCCCTCAGTTAAAAGTCTTCCCCCAAAAGACCTAAAGGTGACTGACTCTGCAGGTTCGCTCGTAGTTAGATGGCGACGACTTTCTCCCGTACTACCGGGTCGCTGTGAAGTTAAATGCAGCAAGGTACATTGCTCTTTCATTACATGCACAGCTGCCGGCTTTGACGAATCAGTTACAACACTGCCATAAACATGCTGAATAAAACACAACGGTTTCGATCACAAGTTACATAATTTTCATAAATTAAACCACAAATTACAAAATTGCATCAAGCTCATTCCAGGAAGACGGGATAAAAAGGATGTCACAAAAAATGTGTCATCTCGAACTACAGTCGTGTAAAAAACAAAAAAACAAAAAAAAACAAAACGTGCCTTTTACCGATTTCAGTGCTCTCATGAGAATTAGGAGGGTAAGTAGCAGCCTGCAAATGCACTAGATTAACTGATGAGCAAGTGTGACCAACACTAACATTCAGGTGTGTGTTAACATAATCCCACAGTATTTCTAGGAATTCAATTCCAAGTAAATTCACCTCCAGGTCAAACTTTGAAATGACTCTTCAGGAGTCAGTTAGCATGTGAAATTTTAAGCTTAATGACAGCAAAATTAGAATACGGTTGAAAAACTACGGCTTGTTTGGAAGGGATGCTAGGAGAAAGCCTCATCTCTCTAAAAGGAACATGGCAGCACAGAAATGTTTGGCCATAATGCACAGGACCACCAAACACAACATGTCAGCA
The DNA here is from genome assembly GCA_015108515.1 of Hemichromis elongatus. Taxonomy (NCBI): domain Eukaryota; kingdom Metazoa; phylum Chordata; class Actinopteri; order Cichliformes; family Cichlidae; genus Hemichromis; species Hemichromis elongatus. The sequence goes on from VUQR01035797.1 coordinate 101,135, forward strand.
CAAACGGCTCATAGAAACTGTCACAGGACCTAGGCCCCTTGTAGCCATTGAGGCAACTATGAACTCCTCTGCAGGCCAAGGCCGTATATCTGTTAGTTCAAGATTTCCCAGAACTGGGCTTGTGTAACCGGACAGTGATCCCATGCACAGCAGCAGATCTACACAAGAATGGCTGAATTTCTCTGAAAAAGAAAATAATAAAGCTGTGGCAATGACCCAGTCAAGGTCCAGACCTCAATCTGACTGAAATGCAGAAGCAGGACATAATGAGACAAACCTCAGTGAAGCAATGTGAGAAGCATGTGAGAGACAGATGAAGTCAAACAGAAAATCGTTACTTTGACTTGTTGCTGTTAAAGTTTGTTCTACAAGCTATTAAATCTCGGACTGTACTTATTTCATCTCGTGTTAATAGTTCTGCTTAGAGTCTTGTGAAAGTTAATTTAGTTGGTTCGACGCATTAATGCTTTAAAATAGTGCCCAATAAGTGCCATGACTAAAAATGTCTGCCAAAAAAACTTGCTTTGAGAAAGAGTTTGACCTACATATTATATGTAGAGACTGGATAAGTCATATCTTTAGATACAGTATTTGCTTCATCGGGCACTAAATTGTAGATGATATAAGTATAAACTGCTATAAAACTGTTTGAAAAACAAAATCAAACAACATGTGGAATCAAATACATTAATTTGTGTGACACTCTATATAAGCTATTTTTGTTTCTGCCAATATGTTTGTAATATTTAACTCTTCATGGCTAACTGGGCGCTTTTTTCACTTTCAGGTCTTAGCTAGAGGAGAAATTGTCGAGGTAAGTGAACACTGGCTTAACTCAACCCCTAACCCTGTGGTAATGGAGTAATGCGGAAATAAAAAAAAACCCAAACTTGTTAACAAAATGAAAATCTTTATAAATCTTAATTCTTTTTAAATATGGGCCGGATAAATGTAGTGACTATTGGTAAAAGCTTTGAGTATTTGCTAGGAGGGAAGTGATGTTTCTGACAAGAAATGTATGTTTCTCCTAGTGTGACCAAAGTGAGGTGGAAAACAATCATATACACCTAAAACGTGAACATAATGCAAATATCACGATCAGCAATGTGGATTCCTGCGTTAACTACAGTTTTTCAGTGCGCTGTGTATCAGAGAAGGCCATCTGGAGTGACTGGAGCAAGGAAAAATCACATGAGACCAAACTAAACAGTAAGAACAACGTTCACTTAAAACTGTTTCCCAGATCTGAGTCTCCCGTACGCGATGTAGTCACTCCAAACGAGTGCAGCTGAATGTACAGTTCACCTTAGCGATACAGAGCAAAAACGAGGACGTTGCAATTTGAAACAAACAAGGACCACCAACTTAGTTTTTTAATGCCTCTTTTACATTTGTGATATGAATGAAAAGTCAGGCCAAATTAAATAATTTTGTTTATTTAGAGTTTAGGTTCAGGACCTATATCCAAACCCTGGTTTTCTTTTCTGTGTGGCTTAAGTGTGATTGGCTTAGGATTGGAACAAAGACAGATGCCTCTATAAATAATTAAATATATAACAGAAAGTTTGTTATGGGGGCTTAAAATGATTACTTATAAGTGTAACACTAGTTTAAATTACAGGCGTGATCACACATGAAACGTCTGCTTAGACCAGTTTTTTGTCAGTTTACTTATAAAATACAAATCCTTTATATTCCTGCATAAAAGGTTTTGTATTGAACTTAGATTTTACTGTGCATGTGTTAATGAAATTTAATTCAAATCGCCTTTGACATATGGTTGTAATTTTATGCAACAGAGACTGTTTGAGGCTCTGAGAGGGAGCATAAACAAGGAGTGTTAAAGGAATGAAGTCTGAAACATTTTGAGTTGCAGGTTTGGACTTGAATGTGAAGATACACCTAATACAAAGTCAAAAGTTTAGTTTGTTATGCTGCATAATATGACTGTTGTGTTAAAGAAAAAAATACCTCCAGAGAACCGATGGCAGGTAACACAAAGATGAGGGTCAGTCTACAACTTCTATAGCAGAATTACTAAAACTATTGAACTGGCAGTCTGTGACATAACCTGCTGCTCACATCGAGAGAGTTTGGATAGGCTCCAGCTCCCTCCGTCCTGGAGAGGCAGTTCACAAAGTGGATGGATGACTGAATTATTTGCTGTAAACACTTAGTTGTTTGCAGCGGTTACCATGAGCTCCGGGACATTATTTGATGTGTGAACTGTCACGCTGCTTTCTCCTTTCCCGGCTTTGTACCAAAACCATTGACAGTTTTCAAACATAATAATATTCCTGCTTGTGTAAAATAGCTTTTCTTATTTTGACCTTTTGCAGATAATGTTAACCTGCGCCTGTGGAGAAAAGTGTCTGAACCGGGAAAAAATGGACTTAGAAAAGTTCATGTCATGTTGATGGTAAGGAAATATCTCATTGGTGACTTTAAACAGCACATTTATTCATTTTATTTGTGTGTGTGTGTGTTTTTTTTATGTGACAAGCTTCAAATTATCCACACAGGGTATTCCTAAAAACTGTCGAGGCCCATTTACCTACGCCATAAAACAAAGTCCTGACAGTGAATACGTGACTGAAGGGAATTATACTTTTTGTGGCAATGCAACTTGTGATGTTGTTGTAAATCACGATGCACACAGACTAAATCTCACAGTCTTCCAAAATGAAGAGGTTCTTGCAGTGAAGTCGATTTATGTTCCAGCTGTTGGAGAGAGTAAGTTCAAATGCTATTTCTTGAGCATTTTTAATGGACAATTATTATTGAATTTTCAGATTGCTTAAGTTTAATAGATGAAGGCTTTGCTGTGTTGTTAAGCAATTTGCTTTTTTGTTTTTCACTTTATCCAATCAGCAGGCCTTCCCCAAGTTACCAACATCCAGACCTTATCTGATGACAATGTTATTAGGGTCAGCTGGAGGGCTCCTCCGCTTCCAGTCAGTGGGTATAAAATTGACTGGACTGAGGATGGAAGTCAGTACTACTGGGACGAGAGCGAGTACACAAATGTAACACTCAGTGGTACGTGAGAGCAGTGTGATGATGGTAAACTAATGACAGACTGATAGATGGATGTTCGATAAATTCTCAGGGAGTCTTCCGGCTGGAATCTGAGTCATGCCGATTTATCGGCAAAGACATGATCCATTTGTGTCTTATCTTCTAGCATCATGAGTGTAGCAAATTATGCATAGCCTGGGTGAGATAGATGCTAAAAGCTCCTCTGTAATCCATTATACATTCTACAGAAACATCTTGTTAGTTCTTAAAAACTGTGTCCTAAGATGTGTTGCAGTTTGCGGTGTTGCTTTGTGCCCAGTTCTCTTTAAGCAAGCAGTGGAACAGACAGGCTGAATAGATTTACTCAATTACTGCACAATGTTTCTGTGAAGGTCTGGTTACACGGTAACATCAGTTTGTTTTTGTTGTATATTGGTTTTTAAAACCAATATACAAGATAAATACAGATTTCTACTGTGTGACACACACATCGTGGAAATCTGAAAAGTATACTGGATTATAATAGATACTAATCCTAGGAAGCATTTCATCATATAAACATAGATCATTGGAACCACTTAACTTGGTGCACTTGGAGCTTTGGTATGTTTAGATTATACAGCTTTTGGTACTTCAGTTATATTCTTGAGAGGCTTCCAGCTGGAATGGTTAAACATAAAATATGACCTAAGCTAAAGGCAATGTCATATAAAATGTAACAAATTTAAATTTGGCACTAACAGCACAAAACTCCTCTGCACGTAAACACTGTTGAGCTGTGTGGCTAAAAAGCTAAACAGATATGTTGTAACAGTCACTTGCTAGTTGTCTGTCATCAGTTTTCAGACCAGTCTTTCCCGTCTCTTACAGGCCTCCAGAAAAAAAAGGCATATGATATCACAGTAACGCCGCTCTTTGGTGACAAGACGGGTCAGGGCACACAAGCCCTTCGTGTTTGCTCCAGTTTTGGAGGTATGTAATTCAGATGCTTGAATATATACACTATCATTTAAAAGTTTGGACACACCTTATCATTTAATGGTTTTTCTTTGTCTTCATGACTATTTACATTGTAGATTCTCACTGAATTCATCAAAACTATGAATGAACACATATGGAATTATGTAGCAAAGAAAAAAGGGTGAAATAACTCAAAACATGTTTTATATTTCAGATTCTTCAGTTTAGCCACCCTTTGCTTTGATTACTGCTTTGCACACTCGTAACATTCTTTCGATGAAGTTCATGAGGTAGTTACCTAAAATGGTTTTCCAACAGTCTTGAATGAGCTCCCAGAGATGCTGAGCACTTGTTGGCCCTTTTGCCTTCAAACTGTGGTCCATCTCATCCCACCAAACCATCTCGACTGGGTTTAGGTCAGGTGACTGTGG
>VUQR01035797.1:105563-124628 GCA_015108515.1 Hemichromis elongatus
TATATATATAAATATATATATATATATATATATATATATATATATATATATAATATTTCATTGTGTTTTTTGGCCCAAATAAATCTCTTTAATCGTGGTTTCTTAGCAGCTATTTTGACCATAAACGCCTGATTCTTGCCGTCTCCTCTGAACACTTGATGTAGAGATGTGTCTGCTACTGGAACTCTCTGTGGTGTTTATCTGGGCTCTAATATGAAGTGCTATTAACCTGTGATTTCTGAGGCCGGTAACTCGGATGAATTTATCCTCAGCAGCAGAGGTGACTCTTGGTCTTCCTTTCCTGGGGCGGTCCTCATGCGAGCCAGTTTCATCGTAGTGCTTGATGGCTTTTGCAACTGCACTTGGGAACACATTTAAAGATTTAACAATTTTCTGGACTGACCTTTAGTTCCTAAAGTAATGATGGACTGTCATTTCTCTTTACTTAACTGGCTGGCTCTTGACACATGAATTCTAACAGGCTGTTGTTAGCTGTGTACCAACCTGACTTCTGCCCAACACAACTGATGGTCCCCACCCTCTTAAGAAGGCACAAAATTTTGCAAATGAACCCTGACAAGGCACACCTGTGAACTGAAAACCATTTCAGGTGACTATATCATGGAGCTCATTGAAAGAAGGCCAAGGGTTTGCAGCACTGTCAACTAAGCGAAGGGTGGCTACTTTATAGAGTCTGAAATATAAGACATGTTTAGAGTTATTTATGATTTTTTTCTTTGCTGCATAATTCCATATATGCTTACGTCATACATTTGATGTCTTCAGTATGTATCTACAGTGTAGAAGGTAGAAAAAAAAATCTTATTAAATTAAAAGGTTTGTCCTTTTTTGAAATGCTGTGCCACACTGATGTTGCCCATGTGACTCCTACAGATCCTGACAGCATTGCTGTCACAGTTGTACCAGGCCACCGACATGCCTTGGTGAGCTGGAATACGATATCACAGAAGGAATGCAGCGGTGCCGTTCAAAACTACACGGTCTACTGCTACACGGCGCAGGATGGACCGGTTCTCAGTGAGTACGCCACTGAGCACTTGTGCAAAGTTTGCACGCTTTCATTTGATGGATTCATAACATTTCTTTAATGGGTTTCTTCCAGATGTTACTGTGGAGAGCAAAATGACGAACGTCTTTTTGAAAGATCTGAGGCCAGACACCCAGTACACCGTCAGTGTCAATGCCAGGGCCCCTACCGGAATAACAAAAAGCGCTGAGGAGAAATTTACAACCAAAAAATTTGGTGAGTGGCCTATAAGAGCTCTGACTAAGAATGAGCCTGTGAGGAGATTCTTTTTGGTTTAGTGCACCCAATACCGCCCTGATACTGAAGCTCAGAAGCAGTTGGTGACTAATCAACAGATGCATCAGCACAGTAGTCATGCTTTGGCATGTCAGGCCAGAAAATAATTTTTTTGTTTCGTTTTTTGGATTGAACAAAATACAGCAAAAAAACCCCCAATTTTTGCTTAATTTATTCCATTAAGTGTCTATTTATTTTTATTTATCTTATTTTTTTTTTTTAGCAACCTTTATATTTAAATCCACTCAAAATATTTATGAGTTTAATTAGTAACTTAATGGCTGTTGTTACCAATCTGTGTTTTCTTATAGTTGAAACATAGCTCAACTGACTCATAGCAGTAATAACAGCCTTATCCTGGCATTAGTGCCAAATATTAACTTGTAAACATATGATGAGCCTTAGAGAAAGACTGTTTATGGCCTCGATCCAAGGTCTTTGTGCTTTTCAGCAGTTACCTTGGCATGTATCTAAGGACCCAAACAAATAGAAACATTTCTGAAAGTCAGAAACGGGATGCTGCAGTTTTACTGCTCTGAGACCCACAACAGCACTTATTTGCTGACGGCAGAGTTGACAACTGCAGAAAAAGGTTAATAATTAATGACTGATCATTTATTTTCCATAAAATATTAATTATTTTTACTGAGAAAAGGGCGTGGCAGGATTCACTTTGCTGTTGTAATATCAGTTGCAAGTCGATTACTGTGGGCATTGCCACAGTCAAAACTGGTCAAAACACAACGGCAAAAATGAGCCAAAAACCTAAAAATCAACAACCTCTGTGGTTACTAGATGGTTGTGAACCAATAAAAACATGACATATTATGCTGTGTCATTATTTACTGAACAAAAACTACTCCAAAAGGCAGTGTACAAATAGACAGTGCAATTAGGAAAATGAACAAGTATGGCTTGTTTCGAAGGGTTGCACGTGGCGGTACCGCTTAGGTAGGCAAAGTTGCACCCGAACAAACCGAGACTTCTGGACCAATGTCCTTTGGACAGATGAGACCAAAGTGGTGTCATGAACTGGCCATGTGAGGCAGGCAGGAATGGACTAAAGATGCAGACTCATGGAGGTGAAAAAGAACTCAAAAACATGGTTTTATTGCTGGATGGCAGTACTACAAAACTAACTAAATTTGGAATATGCATAAAACTAAACACTAAACACCCAGAACACATAGCGGGGAATGAGGAAGAACGCTGGACAGAGGGAAACAGAGGGCTTAAATACGCAAGGAATGACACATGGGGAACACAGCTGAGACAAATTAGACATGATGAGACAGAGAAAGCAAAACTAAACACACTGAACAGGGAATGTAAGACTTTTACAACAAAACAGGAAATGATGGTGATGACAATGATGGGAACAAGAGAGGTGGGGAGACATGAAATGAAACACAAGGAAGGGAAACCAGATACAAAGACACACACAACCCACATAAACACAGACACACCAAGCAAGACACAGAAGGTAACAGACACAAGGGGAAAGTGTAATACTCAAGGAACTAAACAGGGAATATAAGAAACTCATAATGCACATTGTCTTGTTTACCAAAAACAGAGCACATCATATCATCACAAAAACCTCTGGGTTCGGTTTACAGCCACAGGACCTGGTCGCCTTGCATTCATTGACTCAACCATGAACTCCTCTATATACCAAACTAATCAGAGTCCAGTTTAAGGCCATCTTACAAAATATGTGTATAATCAAATGGACACAAACCTAAATGAACCGAAGCGATGTTATGAACAAGCGAGGCCCAAAGGTCATCCACAATGACACGAGAGAAATTCATACAGAAAACAATGACTTCGCATTTTTGTTGCTGCTTTCTTTCTACGAGCTACTGAGTCACGAGGTACACTTAGTTTTTCAAACATTGCCTTTTGTTAGATCATTTCACATTATTAGATGTCACGAGTTGCTGTTGATCTCGGGTTATATTTACCTAATTTCAAGACCTTGTAGGGATTAGATATTTGCTTTATTATGTCCCGATAAACAAAACCTTTTAATTGCCTTTCTTTTTAACATGACTGGACGCAAACTGGTATTACTGAAGCTTTGTTACTCTAAACAACACTTGGAAGCCATTTATATTCATGTACACTTAAATTCTGTGTAAATTCAAAATTTGGTGAACGTGTTACAACGGACCTATGTCTGCTGCTGGTGTCAGCATTTTAAACCATTAGAAGCAAGTGTTTAAGTGTGAATTTGATTGGCTCATTAGGGTGAGGAGGGCTAGAACAAGAGGTTTGAGTCACCCTTGTGATACACACTTGTCTGTCTGGGTAGAACGTCACCCAGATAACAGTCGAGAAGTACCTGAAGCTGTCTTGATGTTGATTCACCTCTATTTGGACGTATTTTTCACTCACAAGTAGACATTTTGAAACACTGCCAGCCAACAGTTGATCAGTGTCAAAATATTTGTTTGCATGCTAAGAACTAGGATCCTAACCACTAATGTTATGACTCCCTGGACCAGTATTTGAATTAAACCAAATGTTATGAACTTTTTTGCTGTGGTAATACTAGTTGTAATACCTGTTTAATCTAGGAGCACCCTGTCTGAATTATCTTTGTTCTCAACGATCAAATGTCTTTAACAGATCCATGGCTCGTTACTGCACTCAGTATCACTGGAAGCGTTATCATCTTTCTGGTGATATTTCTCGGATTATGCATTGCTGTTCAGTAAGTTTTGGTCTCTTTTTCGTATTATTGAAATGCAAACTCTGAACCAAAAACATTTCCAGGCCATCAATATTGCAAGACAGGCTCTGATGTGTTAAGACACTGTGGTCATGTTGTAATAACATTTTGGCACCAAACACTTCTACAGATTTCTTCCGAACGATGTGTTGATGATGTGTGTCATTTGTTTAGATGGAAGAAATTCAAAGAGAAGCCTGTGCCAAATCCAGCCCACAGCTCTGTGGGTGTTTGGGCATCGCAGAGTGAACAAAAGGTGATGACGATGTCATGGCCCTTGGTTTATGATGATGATGATGAGTTTTCTGGGAGGGGTGTTTATATTTTCACATGTAGAGTTATTGTTTCTGCTTCTCATTTTTACTTTGTTAGTTTGCTTTCTAACGTGTCTTCTTTTAGTTTTTCTTTCTGTTTTTCAAATAGTTTTTTCTCCCCACCATCTGTATTGATTACGGTCACGTGTCTTGTTTCTCTCCTATTTCTTAGCCCAAATCACTCATTAAGGCAGAAATAGTCCAGTTATTGTGTCTGTTCACGTGTGTTTGCCAAGTTTTCTTTATACTCGTGTGTCTGCTTCTTTTTTATTTCATTACGTGTCTTATTTTCCGAGGCTATTCGGTGGGATACATCATATATGCATTAATGTTGCTCAAGAAATTTTAGGATTTTCGCTGTCAGGAGAAAAAAATGTAGAAATACATCTTAAATTATGGAGAAGCTGAATGTTGTTCTTAATTTTTATGCTAAAATGACTGCTCGGTAATTTACTTTAATTTCAGATTTTACAGCGTGAAGGTTTTCTGTTTTACTTTGTCATGTGTGTCAGCAAACTGAGTATCACTCCCTTTGTTGTGCTGCATGAAAGACGCAGTCTTAAGATTCTTTTTCTTGATAATTGCACATTTACCTCAATTTTCCGAGATCTGAAAAAAAAAACCCTGTGATTTAACCAGAAAGTTAATTACCAGAATCTGGCAGTCGGATTAATAAATAATGAAAATGATTGATATTTTCAGCCGTCCTGAAAGTGGTTTTCTGAATCTCATCTTAAACAGTTTCCTTCCAGACTTCCTGAGGCCTATATTGTAAAGGGTGTTCAACACAACCGGGCTTTCTTTGCCTTTGCTGTTAAAAACGTATAAACCAGTTCAAAATAATCACTATTATGATCAGTTTTTAAAAAAGTATAAAAAGTAGTCCCACGGTGTATAAAAGGAGACATATAAATCCCTTTAGTTGGTCAGAAATTAGTATTATGAAATTAGTTTGATTGAACAAGTATTTTTGGTGTGTTCTGTATTCTAGTAGTCACAGTACTAGCAGTCTAATAGAGAGCAGATTAGGCTCAAGTATGAAAATATGCATATATTTTCTGCAGTACCAAATCCATAGATGTACATTACAATGCAATGATGGTGCATTACACAGTGTGCCTCGCTGTAACTTTAGAGCTGGGCTTAGCTGCATCTCTAGGGGCAGATGGCCTCACATTTGACTCTTGAATACTTTGGTATGCAGTATAGAGCTCATGCTCTACTCAGTGACTCCAAGGTGATTGTAAAATTAACCTACATTAATATTTGTGCTGATATGCTATGTTTGCATTAAGGCTGCAGAGAGCCTTAATGTGTTCTGATGGCACTTCATGCTTGAATATGGTCATGCACTGAAATACAGTCAAATGAAATTGAGCAACATTTCGTAAGGTGCGATGTCTGAAAATTCTGCAACATATCTCCCACTGATAATCTCCAAAATCCGTCTTACTGAGTTGATTAATATTGCAGGTCCATGAGTAAACTGTCTAATGTGTTTGCTCCATATCTTCATATATCATATCATAACTGAAAAATTAGATTTAAAAATCAAATGTAAAATTTGATGGAATTCGAGCCTCAGAGATTAAAAAAATTCAAGTGGAGGATTTTAAATGACCCTTTTCTCCCCTCATGTTTTTTATGATAACTGTCACGGTCCAGATTCACAAGTATTCATGCGCCGCTCTTTATTTACCTGTTGCCATGGTGAATCCTGGTGTCAGAGCTTCAGTGATGATCGCTATCCTCTTTCATGCATGCATTCTTAACTCAGGGTGAACATAATCAGGGTTGTTTCAACTCTCTTGAGTTTACATTCTCAGAGTTTATGAACTCTGTTTATGCTTCCTTTACCGAGTTTGTTGAACCTGCTTTCTGGAACAGCGCGCTGGTTTTTACAGACGGTTTCTGTCGTAGTTTGAACTTTCTGTCGTGAACTCCTTTTTTTGTCCATTCGCTGTGTCTCCTTTAACATCTTCCCTCCTCCACAGGTCCTCTGTCCTGAGTTATCATGTCTATGTAGGATTTAGCTTTCACTGGCTACACAAACAACCCCATTGCTGAGTCTTGATAATATATAAAAGCTGCTGTAATTCTAATCCTAGCTTGTTGTTTTATGGCTCCATTCTGTCTGTGTGTTTGCATCCATAGGGAATCTGCTTCCAGCCGTTCAGAAATCCATCTGAAAGCCACTGTGACCCAATATGCCCAGAGAAAAAGCAGAGCATGTCTACCCCTTCACTAGTTACAGGCTACGATACTAGCACAACCAGTGATTATAGAGTGGACTACACAAACTCAAGCATAACTCTTGTTCTGTATACGGAGGATGAAAGTCCAGTTGAACCCGCAAAGACGCCTCCCTGTCCTGGAGAATCCACTGCATTAATTTCCTCTGAGAGCAGCCCAGCCAACCCCTATCGAAGTCAGAGTTCTGTGGAGAGTCCTTTCCCAGAGACTGCTAAACTGAGTAAGGATGTGCCAGTGAAACAGCAAGAAAAGGCACCACTTAAAACCATATATGTCACATTAGACATGATTGAACCCTATCATAACAGGTGAAAGCAGTGGAAGTAAATGATGCGGATAGATTTGCAGTCATCGAGCTGTGAAAGAAATAGATACGGTTCGACTGTGTGTGTATGCCAGGAAGTTGCCTAGCACTGTGGAACAACAGTATGCAAACACAATTTACTGTTTTGTGTATGTAGTAGCTGCTTTATTAAGTCATCTTAATGTATTCAGCTGTACAGCAGGAAAGGGTTTAATTGAATGTGAACTGATGAAAAGAGTTAAGGATATGAGTTAACATTTAAACACCACTGAAAGTAAGTTTTAGCGTTCCCAGGGTGTAGCACTCTAGACATGCGTTGCTATGACACTGATTCTGATATTATGTATAGTCTGTATTATAGTATTGTGATATTTTGTTGTAAATATTTAAGCCATGTATTATATGCTTCCCGTTTGTTGAGGTGTGACTCGCTGCATTTTTTTTGTGTTTTTGTTTTACTGCTTTGTGTCATATGTAACAATGACAGGCACTCTTGTAAACTAGAGCAGTCATTAAAATGTAAATTTTGTTATTGTGTTAATAACTATTTACCATGCAAAAGCGTCATAAGGGCTGTCATATGTCTCGTAAACAGACAAAAACATAACATTAAAGAAATAAGAAATAAAGTGAGTAAATGTTGGTTTTGACACCCTTTTTTGTTGTTTTTATTAAAAAATGTTTGACGTATTTTGCATGTAATCATATATTATTGTGAGCAAGGCTTTGTAATGTGTATGGCACTGAGTGTAATTGGTGACACTACAGTACACATTTATAAGGAAGTGAGACAGCCCACTTATATTTTCTGCTAATGCACTGTTAAACTGGTGAAAGGGAAAAAATGTGTTACTATTTCAACAAACACCAATGTTCTATGGTACTGTGTGGTGCATGAACACTCGCCTACTGCATGAATTTGCCATAAACAACAGGATTGGATCTATCCTGTCTTGTATCAGTGGTGCAGGCTGCTGCTGACGTAATGGTTATGTGGGGAATTTTTTTGGCACGATATCAGAAAGCTCAGATCATCTCAAAATCATTTCTTGAACATGACAATGAGTTGTCTGTATTCAAATGGTCTTAACAATCATTGCAACTTAATCTATAAGAGCAGCTTTGGGGAGGTGGTGTTACAGGGAATTTCCAGTTGGCAAATTTGCAGCAGCTGTGTGATTACATCATGTCAATATGGACCAAAATCTCAGAGGGATGTTTCCAGCACTTTGTTGAGTCTATGTCATAAATAATTAAGGCAGCTCTGGATGTAAAACGTGAGTCTAATCCACTACTTCATATGGATTTCAATCACTGTTTATTGTACTGCATATTTTTCACTTGGGCTGGAAATCTGACGACTTTGCCAATAAAAAGTTAAACTTTTGAAAACAGAACCACAAGAGATTATTATTATCATTTCAGGTCAGTCGTACTCATATAGTCCCACTTCACAAAAAAACAGTCATCAGTAAAGTAAAGAGAGATGTATGTATACATGTATTTTTAAGTCAACTATTGTCTACCCCACAGCTAAAACAGATAACAAAACAAAGACGTATTTCTGTCAAAATATATTAAAAATAAAGGTATGAAATATAAAGAGAGAAAGAATTAGTTACAGTTTTTATGTACTGTCAACAGGTGGGTGAAATAGAAAAGAATTAAAGGGCTACATATAGATGAGAGGAGCTAAACACATATTGAATAGAACAGAATAGCCACTTTATTGTCATTCAGAACTTAAACCAGTCAGTGCACATCAGAATGAAATTTTGGTGCATTTACTCACCATCAGACTGTGCAATATAAATAAAAAAAACTTAATATAAATAAAACTTAATTTTAAGCAGTTTTGAAAAAAAAAAGATAAGAACATTTTAGGGTTTTTTGTAGTGTTTGTTTTTTTTGTTGTTTTTGTTTTTAAATATATGAATAAATTAACTAGCTTTTATGCTGCTGCAGCAACCATTTCATTCCAAAGGGTGGCAATAATGCTCAGATACGATTTGTCGCCGTATAAAGACACCAGTAGAAGAAGAAGAAGGATCACTGAGGTGTTGCTAGCTGATTGCTAAAAACCTAGGTTTATGGTAGACAAATGAAAAAGATAGCCGAATTTCTTCAGAGGATGATCTGCAGTGGATCGGAACAGCCATTGGTTCGTGTAAAATGCCTCTTGGTCTATCAGAAGGTTAACCGGTTTTAAACTTGCTGGCTGATTCCCCTGAATTAGGAGCTAAAGGGCCCTGAGTCCGCAGTGCTCGGGTGAATATCTACCCAGCATCTGCCGTGGGGGAGACAGGCAGGATCAAGCAACGGGGTTATTGATATAAGAAGCTTTTGGATATTACCAACCTCAACTAAACATGTCACTTAACGGACCTCCTCCTCGATGGCGCAATTGTCCTCGAAGAGGGCAACCTGTGGCAGGTTAGTGTAAATTTAACCAAAACAATAGTGTTTTATTTACCAGATGAAGCTATTGCTACTAGTTAGCTACGTGCACTGGTGTTGCTGTGAGGCTTGTTGCCTCATATACATCTTATTATACTTGTTTATTATTCCAGACTATCAGATTTAAGTAGCAGTAATGGGCTGTCTTGGTTCATGTTCGGTCTTCAAGTACAGAAAGATCAGCACATATTAAAGCTCTCAGTTTCTCTGTTGTAAAATGAATGCTTTATCTTTTAGTTGAAGTGTAAATCGAAGCGGCGATTTCTATTGAATGACAACAACACATTTATTAAGCTTAATTTAGTTGAAAATGTTTGCTCATTTAGTGTTTATATGAAAATTAAATTAATTTTGATATTTTTTAAAAATGGAAATGTCTCTTGAGACTGTATTCGTGCGCGCTCTTTTTGCTAGGTCGCTAACGGTAACCATTTAGCAACGTTTCCCCCCTCTTTTCAGCTTTTGGGGTGACTTTAATGTTGAACAAACACCAAGTATGCGGGTCGATTTTTTTTTTTTTTTTAAAGAAAAAGGTTTAAAAACAGCTTCAGAAAAGTTCTGCTAAGTTGGTACGCTTCACCGTCGTTGAATCACGTGTCCAAACAAACCGGGGCTATAGCTTGAGGAGCTCACGGCGAGCATACGTGTGTGACACGTTACTGATGCTGGGAGTCTTTTAGCAAGAGAAGCACATGTTTTATTTGTTTGTTTGTTTGTTTTTTGTAACCTATAAACACTTAGCTGTTATTTCAGTTGCTTTTTTTGTCTGATAATACTGTGATTTTCAGTAGGTATTCTGGTATTATTCTGGTATACTCTTTGTATTCTTCTGTTATCTGTACCCGAGCTGTGGTGTGAATGCATGCAATTTTTACTACATTACTATGTTTATGTTCTGTATTAATAGTGCAGCTGCCAGCTGACTGATGTGGCAGACTTGAAAGGAAAGCTGTAGATAAAACTGTGTTGATATGGGTGCCAGTATGGACTGTGGATATAGATCTGTTCTTATATTTATTCCTTATTACAATGTACAACTTTCAGAATAAATGCTCAACATTAGTAGAAGGACGTGATAAGGTCAAAGGTAGACAGTGCAAGTGGATGGATCTAAGGTCCCATGCTTAAGTGATGCAGGGCTGTTTTGTTAACACTTTATACAAATGATGTTACTGTTTTATTTTGCCCATTCCCCACTGTTATCGTTACAGTTATTTGATGTTAAGACATTGCTGTAAAACCTGCAATTCCAGGCTTGTCTACTCTCCGCATTAACTTTATAACAGTGCAACAGTTTGCGCCGATGCTCTATTTGAAGGCACAGCTGGATTTGGTGGCACTTTTTATTCCAAGCTTTTTCCTCTAAGAAATTCAGTGTAGTTTACACAAATGGATCCACAGTTTTATTAGCTATTAACCAAGTTCTTTACAAAACAGATGCACTTGGGGTGCTGTTTAATGCTTAATTGAATGCGACCTTGACAAATACTTTGTCAGTGATTTGGTCTGTTTTATTTATTTTTTCATTAATTTCTATGAATTTGTAGATTTGACTTGGTATGATGTTTGACTCTTAGCCGTAACTCTAAAACTTAGTCATTAAATTAGAAATAAAGCTGCTGTCCCTGCTCATACAGCATAGTTTTAATACTAGAATACTGCAGGACTTTTGTTTCATTCATTACATTTCTCCTTTCAAGGTAAATTCCTGCCAATGAAAACGATGTTAGGTCCCAGATATGATGACCAAGTTGCAGAGGAGAACAGGTTTAATCCGAGCATGCTGTCCAACTATTTAAAAAGTCTAAAGGTAAGTACCCTCAGAAAGGACCAACGTCTTAAAGTGGCACAGAAAACCTCCTCTCACTGTGCACGTTTCTCTCTTCCTCAGGTAAAAATGGGTTTGCTCGTAGACTTGACAAACACGACTCGCTTTTATGACCGCGGTGAAATCGAAAAAGAAGGGATAAAATATATGAAGCTTCAGTGTAAGGGGTAAGATTAAAAAGCATTGTCACAAACTGACTGTCCAAATTGATCATTTTGTAGTACTGTCGATGTTAATGTGTCGAATACTAATGCCGTCCTGTATCTTTTTAGCCACGGGGAGTGTCCTTCAAAAGAGACCACAGAGAGGTTCATCAGACTCTGTGAACACTTCATGGAGAAGAATCCCACAGATTTGATAGGTGAGTGTAGATTTCACCAGTTTAATAGACAGACTAGATTAATTATATGGAGATATACAGGTACACTTTTAAATCTAAGGTACACCAACAGAAGGTATATATCCCACTGCTTGCTATTATAACAGGAGGAGTAAAAGTTGTGCTGATCATTGCCAACAGCAAAGTAATAATTTAGCAGGTAGTTACTGAGAATGCCATTGTTTGTTTGCTTTTGTGTGTGTTTCTCTTTTGTGCTTGGGAAACAAACAGATGTAAATTATAAAAACCTAAGCGAGCTTTTAACTCTGTAGCACACTTTGCACAAAGTGTCCCTGATTACTTTATTCGCCTTGTCACTTTAAATTTTTCGTATATTAGAATTGTGGATCCTGTTTACTTATTTGTGGAAAAGTATTCATGTTTAACAGTTTTTTCTCTCTGACTAAAATGATACCAGAAACCGAGTGTTTGGCCAAGAGAAGCCTCTGAGTGTGTTTGTGTTTTTCATTTCTTAAGATATCAGATGTGCCAGTGAGACTGGAACCCATTAAGTGCTGTGTTTATTACCTCTGCACACAGAAGGATATGAAATAAGACAGAAGTAGACTTAAAGTGTAAAAACATCTGGTGCTACAAATGAGTTTATGCTGTGTGTAATTTAGTCAGACAGTTTTAACAGCTTCGCTTCAGCAATAACCACATTCTGGTTATGACTTATTCAAGTCAGGATGAATTTTAATAACTGAACATCATTTCAAAAACCCACACTTAAAGTACTTAGAGACGTTCTGGTTCATTTACACTGACACTTTTATTTTGCAGTAAACAATAAAGTGTCACTGTGTCCTTGTTAGAGTTTAGTGCTATGTAATTATAATACTAGTGCAAAAACTTTACCTCACAGTTTCCTCATAAATAGCATCATTTTGTAATGTACAATTTCTAGCTCTTATATATTGTTCATATTGTTGCTTATGTACTTGCAATCCTGTATATTATTACTTCTTAAAAATAATTTTGTTCATGGCTTGTCGGTCTTGTCGGTTGTAAACTCAAAAAAAAAATGCTGATTTTGCTTTGATTCTTTGATATAAGCATGGTTCATTATTGTGCTGATGACCTGCCTAGGCTTAGAAAGAGAACAAACATCTGCACTGTGTTACAGCTTCTAAATTCATATACATACTCAATACAAAGGTTGGCTTTTGGAAGAACTGCATTTGCACTCAATGATAACTATATTAGATTCGACCCCCTTTTGCCTTCAGAACTGTTTTTCTTAGTTGATTCTTTCCTTTTTTTTGTCTTTGTTAAAATGTCAGCATCACACAGCTGCTAGTAATGTTGGACTGCATCACTGATGCAAATCTCCTGTTCCACCACATCCCAAAGGTGCTCAATTGGATTGATATCTGGTGACTGTGGAGGCCGTTTGAGTACCGTGAATTTTTGGAACTTCCAAAGAGTAGTTTAAGGGGATTTGAGCTTTACAACATGGCAACATGGCTACAACATGGCAGCCATCAGAACATCCGTACACTGTAGTTACAAAGGGCTGGACATGGCCAACAGCGATACTCAGGTGCATCATTGGGGCTAAGCTGTGCGAGTCTCCTACACCATTACCGCTACCAGCTGGAACCACTAATAAAAAGCAGGATGGATCCATGCTTTCATGTTTATTACTTCAAATTCTGACTCTATCTCAGACTTGGAACAGACGGTGTTTTTTCAGTCTTCTCATGTGCAATTTTGGTGAGTGTGTAAATAGTAGCCTCAGTTTCCTGTTCTTAGCTAACAGGAGCAAACGCTCTGGTTTTCTGTTGCTTTGGTGTTTGCAATCCTGTGTGTTCATAGATGCTCCTTTGCATACATAGCTAGTAGTTATTTGAACTACTGTTGCTTTAACATTAGCTTGAAGTATTGTCCTCTGACATAAACAAGTCATTTTGGCCAGTGAGCTGCTGCTGAGGGGATAGTTGATCTGTTTTGGACCATAAACCGTAAAGACAGTCGCATGGGAAATTCCCCTAGATCAGCAGTTTCTGAGTAGCCCGTCAGGCACCACCAACCACACCTCGTTTAATTTCACTTAAATCTTCTTTCTTCAGTTCATTTTAGGCTTCAATGACTCATATTGTTCATTGATCATTCAAATTAATTGAATTGCTGTTGTGTGATTGGCTGATTGGTAACATAATCTTTTGTGCCCAGCAGAGGGCAGCCTTACTCCAGGATTGGTGAAACACAAATTGGCGCGAGGTCTTGTTAGAATGTATTTTCACTGTTTGAAATTTCAGGAAACACATTCGTACACTCATGTCAGATATCAAACAGCTTCCCAGTACAACTAGTGCTCTTCTGATGTCTGCACAGTAGCACCATGTTCAGCCCTCACAAGGAGTGTCTTTGCACATTTTTAAAATATGAAATCCTGTGCAAGTCACTATTTTGTCAGCTTGTGGAGGAGTTGCCTATCGCAAACAACACTCATCTCCCAGTGAACACTGTGTAGGTGATTTATAGGTGAAGGAATATCAATGAGCACCTTGGCTAAATAGATTTGATCTAAAATGGAGCAATGTAGATGTTGGTGTGTGGGAAGGGTTTTTTCCACCTTTTTTTTTTCCTTTTTGTTTGAACTAGATTATTATTTTCTGTATAGCTGTTCAGCTTGTTATTATGAGCTCAAAACAAGTATTCTAATTTCTAATGCAGATTGTAACAAATGAAGTTATGTTTTAGTTACCTCATATGCACTATACATAAAAGGATAGGTTACCAATTGCTTTATTTGAAGTGTTAGGAGTGTTCTAGTGGCATATTTCATCTATTATCATACAAATGTTTTTTAGTGGGGAATACAAAGAAGTTATCTTCATCTATTGTAGCGATCTTGATCTGTAATGTCCTTTTGCCTGAAGGCTAGCCTAGTGGATACTTACCAGCTAAAGACTGGGTAACGATGCTGCACTTTTATGCTATTGGCAGCAGGGTGCTCTCTTACACCTCGTCCTGTCCAGATTTGCTCTTAACTTGTAACTGCTGCCCGACTTGTAAATCCGACTGCTCGAACATCAGAGCAGAATGTGTGAATGTCATCTCAGCAATCTCCTGCCTTTAGCCAGCTGGTGATTAGGCTTTGTTTTCTGCACAGTACACATGTCCAAATTAGACAATTGGTCTGTTAAATGTGATCTCGGTCCGCAGACGTTATCGCTGCGGTTGCCAGGCAAACATCCTAATACATAGGGAGACATGAGACTAAAAAGCTTTAATTTTATATGTATTTTTATAACCCTGCTGTGCACCTACTGAAGAGATCCTGTCTGGATAAATGTCAGTTTGTCGCAAATTAGGAGGATTTTTGTCAGATGTGACTACAATCTTCAGAGTGCTTTTTACCCCTTGTGGAGGATTCCTTTCCAGAATCTTTTCTTCTGAAAGAGCAGAATTTTCTCTCTCGTGCTCTTTCCATTCCCTGAACATTTCATCAATCTCTGAGTCTTTTCTGTGCATGCAGTAGCTGGTGTCAGATTTTTGATGTAGGTATAAAGGCAGGACCCCCCTCTAAGGAGAAAAGGATCTGCCTGTGAGTCCTTTGTGTGTGCCTTGATGCCCCTCCTCAAAACATCCAGTCAGCCTCGGTATATCTCAAAGGCGAGCTGGGTTTATTGATGTGAGAGAGGTTACATTGGATGAAATTGTGCCGAATGGCTCGGCTGTTGAAATAAGGGGGTCTCGCTCATCATGTGCCACGTAGATGGAGGTGACGGCACACAGGTCCAAAAACGTTGGCAAGCTTTGTAAAAACACAATCATTAAAAAGTAAATGCAAATCTAATATTTATTTGAAAACAGTAGTGACAGTAAAACAATATATTGTGTGAACTTGAGGTGGAGTTTTTGAAAGGTTTGCATATATATATGTGTTTTTTCTTTCTCCTGAAGGTGTTCACTGCACGCATGGCTTCAACCGGACAGGATTTCTGATATGTGCATACCTGGTGGAGAAGATGGACTGGAGGTAAGGGCTGACACGCTTCAATCACTTACACTGCTGGGAGGGCAGTCTCACAATCTTCAGTCGTCTTGCATGACAACACAAACCCTACAGTGTGGAGCTCCCACCAGCGTTACTCTGGTTTCACTTTCCCAACCGTGTCAGTATTTTTTTTTTTAAAGCCGATATGCCCATCTTCTTCTCAGCATGTGTTTGTGTGACTGCAAGAGAGGTTACTCTGTCACTACCAGTCTAAATAAAGCTTTACAAAGAGGCTGGCTGGTTTTGAGTGACCGAGCAGCCGAGATAAATAATTTAGAGCAGCTGAGCAGGAGGGGCGAGGATGCATCTTTTTGTCAGAGGTGGAGCAGCAGTCTGTGATAGCAGAATCCCTGGAAGCTGCAGACATGGAGGCTGGATAAACACCCTCCCACCACCCACTACTTCCTGTGAAATGAATATCCTGAGAACATTTACAGCTGTCATCCACTATTTCATGTTGGGAGATAAGTAACAACAATGGGCCTTTTTAGTGTTTATTACAGCACGTAATGTTGAATGGCTTCAAATCTTGCTCACGTGTATTATAATTGTTTTTTGTTTTCCATCCACATCAGCTATTGCCAGTTCAATAATTATGCATCCTCTGGGGAAAAAAAATGCTTTATTCAAAGGGAAAATAACATGGCATGTTTATTGCACAGTAAATGGTACAGTATTAGCATGTAACATAAACCTGTGATTAAATGCATATAAGGACTTTATTCAGGAATGTCTGCTGTCTGGTAAATAATGCAGTTTTATTTCTTGTAAAAGCAGGTTTAATTCTATTTAAGTCGTTTTTTTCTCCACAGTCACCCTAAAATTTTTATTCCTAGCAGAGATTGTTCTTGAGAACAGACAATTTGGCAGTTCTTGAGCATACAAGAAAAAGGTTAAAAGCCTCTCCTTCACCTTTAGTGAGAATAGTTTTCATGCAGTCCCTCAACCTCCCGTCTAGGCACACAGGTCAGAATCAGAACTGCTTAATTTTCAGCTATTTGAAGCTTCTGCGTTGAATTACATGGAGGTTTTTTGTCAAATTTAAGCATTACACATCCTGCTTTATTGTGTTTCAAGGTAGCCATTATTTGCATCAATAAATTTCACATTTAACTGTGTCACGTGTTTATTTTCAGACAGTTTTAACAGCTCTAATATTGGAATCAGACAGATAAAGC
Organism: Hemichromis elongatus; assembly: GCA_015108515.1. Taxonomy (NCBI): domain Eukaryota; kingdom Metazoa; phylum Chordata; class Actinopteri; order Cichliformes; family Cichlidae; genus Hemichromis; species Hemichromis elongatus. Next base: position 122,344 of record VUQR01035797.1, read on the forward strand.
TCCCTTTTTAGAACCTGACACCAGCAAATGCTCCTGTAAAGTGGATTCAATTATACCTTGATCATTAGAATATCTGCTTTCCATGATTTTTGAACCCAGGTTAGTCATTTTTATAAAAAAACATCTTTATTCTTTTTAGTTTTTTGATGGTTTTAAGTGTGTACAAGGTGAACATGAGTTTTCATACACTTTTCATACGCTTAATAATTTAAACTACGGGGCTTTCAATGACTACATCCCTGCCTTGAAGTGAAGTGGCCTCCAGTTTTTTCCATGTGGTTCAGCTGTAACTCAGCTGCTGCTGCTGTTCGAGTCAAGACAGCTGGTGCGCGTCCCTCCATCACGGTTTTAGACAGACACTCGTTTGGAAACATTTGTTGTTGGTTAAATTCAGCTCCTTATCTTCTCTTTTATGCTACATGCTCTACGCCACCCCTCTCTCACACATGGTGACAGCCACATACTGAAGTCTAGTTATAGATAGAAATTCTACTTTAGACACCCTGGTATAAAGATAGGCCTCTACACCATGTAAAAGGTTCACTTATTATTCAGAAAGTCATCTATATACCCATATCTTTCACCCACTTTAATGATAGTTTGGTCAACTTGAAACTAGTCTGAAGGTCTTTTACTGTGTTTAAAAAAATAAATAAATAAAAAATGTCCCGTCTCTGTTGTTTGCCCTTATCAGCATCGAGGCAGCAGTGGCTGCTTTTGCCCAGGCTCGGGCCCCGGGGATCTACAAGGGAGACTACCTCAAAGAGCTTTTCCGTCGCTATGGTGACGAGGAGGACACACCGTCTGCCCCCGAGCTGCCAGAATGGTGCTTCGACGACGACGACGGGGACGTGGACGACGATGGCAACGCGGTTGGCCAGGAGTCGGGCCCCAGCTCCTCTGGGTCGGTGCCCGGCAAGCGGAAGAAAGAGAAGATAAAACTGGTAAGGCCTCTGTGTTCCAGGAAATAGACTCTTAAGTAGAAAATGTGTTGATCCCTTTGCTGCGTGACAGGGCAATTTTGGGGTCTACAGGGAGGCCTCCCTTTTAAGAGGCACAAGTATATAATAATCCGGTAAATCTGTTGCTGAATCCAATAAATCTGATGCTTAAATTTAGAGAAAATTACACTTTCCATCTTCTAAGCTGCTGACAGAGGTGTAATTTTGATTAGATAAAAGCTGCCTGGCAGTGTTAATGTAAAGTATTCATCAGTGCCATTCTGAGAAATTAGAAACCCTGAATCATCTCCTCTTGCTTATAATCTGTTTTTCCTTCTGTTTTCATTGATCTAATGCCTCAGAGTACTTCAAGGAAGTACAAGGAAGTGACTGTATAAGAAGCCTAAATCTAAATGGTGCAACAACACGAGTAGCAGCCGGTGCAGCGGCAATGAAAAGACAGAAGCAGCACTCGTATGCTGGAAAGTATTAAAAACATATTTATTGGTGTGAAACATTTGTTCAGATTACAACAGCAGAACATCTGTTTATTACTTTTATTGCACACAGAGCTCCCTGACAACCTGAATAGGGCCAAATCTAATATTTGAGAATATGATACAGCACAGGCGAGGTCCAGAGGAGAGAGGAGGAACAGTATACTGTCTCTTGGTTGAGTGGCCGGCTTCGCAGTCAGACTAGTCGGCGGCTACGTGGCTATCATGATCAGGAAGATATTTCGAAGAATCAAACAGTTGCACAGTTTTTCTATATGTAGATTTTAATGGGTGATCCACTTAAGTATATTTGGTGACTCATTTTGCTACGTTTGTATAGAGAGACATAATCCACAATCAGTTTTGCAGAAAAACCCGCACCCCTCACACCTGCATTCCTACTTTTAAAAAATCATATGCTGCTTCCTTGCTAGCCCTGGTTTTTTATGTCTTGCGTTTTCTTTACCGGGTGGCTCACTGGCCAGGTAGTTGTTGTGTTGGTCCTTGATCGTTATTCAGCTTCTTCCTCAGAGATTCAGAGAGGATCTCTTCCCACGGTTGGACACATCCAACTACACTGTCTTGGGAGTGCATCTGGAAACAGCAGTTCTGTTCTGCGGGCCAGCACGTTATCCCAAGCAGAACCTGAAGCAGGTGGAGAATCTATTCGTGTGCCTGAATGCCAGATTCACTGTGGGTGCAGAGCAGAACAAGACCTACAGTCTCCAGATGTTAGTAAAGTTTCCCCACTCAGGTCAAAGATATCTAAGGAGAAGGATAAATTCGATTCCTGTCTCCTATGCACTTAACTAGAATGGATATATAGCTAAAATACTTCCTTAATGGA
>VUQR01035799.1:15780-27180 GCA_015108515.1 Hemichromis elongatus
CGTTCCTCCTTTCCTTTTTTTTTTTTTTTTTTTTGGCTCAGACATGTTGAGTCCCACTGCAGACCCCGAGGTTCCAATGGACTTCAGCAGTGAGTATGACGGCTCTGACAAGTCTTCAATAGATGACTCGGACGAGAGCTGCAGCATCCCTGGTTCCTTTTCTCCTGACAACAATCAGGACGGAGCCAGTGGAGATCAAAGGTGTGAGACGTTTTGGAGTCCTGTTAAGAATATTATAGACAGACTGTTAAAAATGCAATTAAACTCATGTTTTACCCACTGACCACCCGAATGCTGTCCCTTGCCTTCTAGTGTTTACATCCCTTTAATGAGGGTGGTACAGTCTGTGAGACAAACAACCCGTCGATCCAGCACAGCTATAAAGGAAGGGTGGATGGTTCACTACAGCAATAAAGACACACTGGTAAAAACACTACCCTTGATTCCTGTACTAGCCTCTTTCTAAAACTTTATATGAATCACTGCAATACTGCTGAAAAGTAGTGGAACACTTGGAGACTTAAGTCAATTTATTATAGATACATAAACTCACTTTCTCGTCTATGACTTATGGCAGTAAATTTCTTCTAGACATTCATTTTCACCTTCCAGCAGCTTGTTTTGCTGCCATTTCCACCTGGATGAGGTCCCTGCTTTCATGCACTTTATTGCTTCCTTAATATTTCTGTGTGAGAGGCTGAAGCTCCTTGAAAACGTAATAGCTGTCAGCAGATGGAATAATTCCAACCTGAAATCCATTTCCTGCCTTCTTTCTCTTAAGATGTAAAATCTATATTTGACTTTTTAGGGCAATTTGTTTGCCTTTTCATTACTTTTTTTGCTTTCTCCCCCCTCGCTGGCTGAACTAACACTCTTTGTTCGCTTTTTTCTTTCTCTCGATTCCCACCTGTTCATCTGGTAGCTTGAATTCCTTCTCATCTCTTCTCCTTTGACATTTTGTGACATCCCTTTTAATTCCTGAAATTTACCCCCAAGTCCATGCCCCATCGTTTATACCCTGCCTTGTCACACCCCGCTCATCTTTTGTTGTCCCATCCCAACATCTCACCCTACTCCAACCCCCAACAGAGAAAGAGGCACTACTGGCGTCTGGACTGTAAGTGCATCATCCTTTTCCAGAATAACACCTCCAACAAATACTACAAGGTAACTACAGCTTGTGTCTTAATAAGTTGAGATTCATTTGAAGTGTGCAGCCATTTTTCTTTTGCTCACCCATTCATTCATTCACCTGCAGGAGATCCCTCTTTCTGAGATCCTGGAGTTGCGTCCTGCTTCTGACTTCAGTCTCGTCCCCCAAGGCACAAATCCCCACTGCTTTGAGCTTATCACAGCCACTATGTGCTACTTTGTAGGGGAGGATCCCAACACCCTCCCCTCTGTGACACAAAGCCACCCCCAGACTGTCCCACAGACGCCTCCCTCCCCAAGCCAGGTGGCGCCCAACAGTGGCATCGGACGTGAGGTGGCAAAAGCGTGGGAGAGCGCCATTCGACAGGCGCTTATGCCAGTCATCTTTCAGGACGCACCGCCAGCTGAGGGGAATACGCCTCACAGTAAGTTGAGAGACAGGTTGATGAAGTAGTTTTGTTTTGTGGACGATTGTGTTGCCAAGATGTAAATGCATAATTTAGAACTGCATAACCTAAGCCTTGTTCCTATCACCGTTTTTCTTTTTCAGGACAAGCTTCTATCAGCATATCTGTGTCCAACAGTCAAATCCAAGAGAATGTGGTATGACTTGTGGTCAAATTAAGTCATTTCTGTCAATATTTACATCAATTATACATTAAGCATTATGCATGAAATATTGCATCCCAACAGGATATTGGCACAGTGTACCAGATTTTCGCTGATGAAGTGCTTGGATCTGGGCAATTTGGAGTAGTGTATGGAGGTATGACACCTGCATCTGACGATGGAGTTAATCAGTGCATTAATTTGATAGTTAAAGTGCTTTGCTGGAAACAATGGTATCTAAAGTTTTGAAGCTAACAAGAAGCATGATTTTATTTCACAACCTCTGCAAATCATGCACTGTGCTAAAATGTGTTTTTAAAGTTGACCTGATTTTACACATAATAGGCTGTTTACAGGACCTAAGGAGGCCTTAGTCAGTTTTCACAAGTTAAAATTTATTTTGAATTTTATTTGTCAAAGTTCACGACAACACAATTAGAAAAGACTGAACAAGTATGACATGCTAGGAAGGGATGCCAGGGGAAAGCTCTTCTTTCTAAAAAGGAACAAAGCACCACAGCTTAGGTTTGCAGGATTGCATCTAAACAAAACACAATAAATCTGGAACAATGTCCAGTAGACAGACAAAGCCAAAGTGGAGATGTTTGGCCATAATGCTCAGCACCATGTTTGGTGAAAACCAAACACAGCTTATAAGCACAAATGGCTCATACCAACTGTCAAGCACCGAGGTGGAGGGGTGATGATTTGGAGTTGTTTTCCCCCATCGAATCTGGGCACCTCGCAGTTATCGAGTTGATTATGATCTGGCCAAGAGCTAAAGCTCGACTGAAACAGATTCATACAACAGGACCCTGAGCATAGCAGCAAATGAACAACAGAACGTTTGAAGAAGAAAAGTCAACCTGACTGTAATGCATTGGCAGGACTTCAGGAGGTTTTTAGCAAACCTGAAGAACCTGAAGCAATATCTTAAAGACAAGTGGGGGAAAAAAAATCAGCCACAATGATGTGCATGGAGTCCTTAAAAAAATTGTACATGTGTGTATTTTCAGTTTAGAGTCACAGTGTAAACACTCTGTTACTTGTACACACTCATTTTAGGAAAGCACAGGAAGACTGGGAGAGACGTGGCCGTCAAAGTCATCGACAAGCTTCGTTTTCCAACCAAGCAAGAGAGCCAACTGAGGAATGAGGTGGCCATCCTGCAGGTAACACACACATTTCACTGGACTTTCAGAAGAAATCATGTTAATGTTTACGTCTAAAAGTGTCTAAAACGTAGTCCAAATGCTTTCCTTCCAAGCTCATTACGTCTAAAAGAAAGTGAAAAACATTTTTAATATAAAAACTTCAATTAAACACATTGAGACAGTAATAATGTAATAATAATCTGTGCTTTGTAGTATCACAATAGCCAGATTTTAATCTAGACTATTAAAAAAGTTTAAATCAAATTATTATTTAAATTGATTTCTAATTCTTTTACCTTGCAGTCATTGGCAGTATTTAAATAAGCAGTGCTGTTTTTCCTTTTGTGATTGTAACATCTGAAACTAGAGCAAAAGTGAAAGTTTAGACATTCAGACATTTTTCTTCCCATGAAGAATCAACACTAAATTACACAACTATATAAAACCAGTTGCATTTACCTTTTTCATTCATACCAATTATGTGACAGTGAAAGATTACACATTAACACTGTCTGTTTAAAATATTTTTTTTTTTTTGAAAAATAACAAAGTATGTCTGATTTCACCCTCTTGGGTGGCAAACTTTTCTTTAGTTTGTATTTTTTCCCCAGCAGATGGAGACAGTGGTGCGCTAGTCAGTCTGAACTTCCCCCTTCAGCTCTGCGGTTAACCACTTGGCATTTTACGCACATGCAGTTATAGAGTCATTAATATTTATGGAAAACATGTCATAAGTGTGACTTCTGTGGAATATTTATATCATATGAGTTTATAAATTTTCTACTCTCTGTTTCCTTCTCCTGTGGGTTACTGTCCGGTTGTCGCCGTCTGGTCCCTTCTTCTGTTTATCCTCTCCTGTGACGTTCTTCCTGTCTTGCCCAATTTTTGTTTGGTTTTTTTGTTTGGTTTTTTTTTGCTCCTTGGGTTAACACTATCGCAGTTTATGTCTGGTATTTTATCTTTTTACACACAGCACATTTTTTTTCTTATCATCCGCCTTCTCCCCACACCCCCTCACCCTCCTGTTGTATCTCTCAGAGTTTACGTCACCTGGGCATTGTGAACCTGGAGTGTATGTTTGAAACCCCGGAGAAAGTGTTTGTGGTCATGGAGAAACTACACGGTGACATGCTGGAGATGATTCTCTCCAGTGAGAAAGGCAGATTGCCTGAGAGGCTCACAAAGTTCCTCATCACGCAGGTGTGTATGCATTTTTAAAAAAAACAGTCCCACAGTGGTTATTTGTGTAGTAGAGGCCCATAAGCCTCAAAAAGCATTCTGATGCTGCAGTGCTTTGGTGCATGCTTCCTCTGCTGTCATGATAAACATTTACTGAAACATAAATTTCTGCATATTCTAAAACAAATCTTTGCTGTGTTTGTTTGTTTTGTTTCGGATCATGTTGTTCGCGTGCTTTTGGGTACGCACATGCCGTTGGTGTGCATGCAGATTCTTGCAGCTCTGAGACACCTGCACTTTAAGAACATTGTTCACTGTGACCTAAAACCTGAAAATGTGCTACTCGCCTCTGCTGATCCTTTCCCACAGGTAAACAAACACACACACACAGTTGCCCAACCAGTTCCTTTGCAACACATGTGGTTTTTGCACTTGCAGATATACATTTCCTGCTGCGTAGTTATTTTATCAGATGTCTGGCAGTCACTTGTCTCTGCTCTCGACTCTTTCCTTCTCTCAGGTGAAGCTTTGTGACTTTGGCTTCGCCCGTATCATTGGCGAGAAATCATTCCGTCGTTCGGTGGTTGGCACACCCGCCTATCTGGCTCCAGAAGTTCTGTTAAACCAGGGCTATAACCGCTCACTAGACATGTGGTCAGTCGGTGTCATTATGTACGTCAGCCTCAGCGGGACGTTCCCGTTCAATGAAGACGAAGATATCAATGACCAGATCCACAACGCGGCCTTTATGTATCCTCCTAATCCCTGGAAGCAGATCTCTAGTGATGGTAATCTCCGAGTGGGAATCAGATAGGGGAGATTTCTCCTATTGCACACACCTTGTGATGGACGATGATGTACACTCACAATACTTGCCAAAACAATTGCATTGGTTTTGTAATCGATATATAAAATTGTAATTAAACATCAAGTTAGCCTAGTAGTGGAAGAAAAAACAAAACACATGAGTGTATATGAAAAAGGGTGGTAAGTGTCAAAGCAGCAAAGAATGACTAGTACTGAATGTTGTTGTCTAAATGCAAACAGTTTGATCTGTGATAAGTTGTACTGCAGTTTAACCACATCTAAACTCAGGTTTAGTGTCTAGACAAAGAATGTACAGATAAAGAGTTAACAACTCTGATGGTTGTATGTGTGTGGGGTTTTTACCCCTCTAAATTTAAATGCCAGTTTTGTTTTTATTGAACCGCATTTGTTTGTGTTTCCAGCTATTGACCTGATCAACAACCTGCTACAAGTTAAGATGAGGAAACGCTACAGTGTAGATAAAAGTCTCAGCCACACGTACTTACAGGTACTTTAACAATAAACTGCTCACATGCACACATTTGAATGAATGACTGACTGTTCCACTCTATTGTTACTCCATTGTTTTATCCATTATGATTGGCAATTAAATTAAATTAAAGGCCCCCTTTTAAGTGGTAAATGCTAGTAACTTTAGTTTCCGAGCAGCAACTTAAATTCTTAAAATTGCTTCAATACAATCTGTTGCTTTTAAAGAAAATTGCAACAATAAAGACGTTTACTCTGCAAACAAATCCGAGCGTTGAAAGGTCAGCTCAAGGCCGGTGGTTTTTAACTTTATTGAAAACATAACAGAAAGGGGATTAGTTTAACAAGCTCTTAAATGCCTTCTTCAAAACAAAATGTTTAGTGGTGGAAAAACAGGCCGCTGTTGCTGTTGTGTTTTGTTGCCATTGGATTAATTAATATTCACTGTCACGGTAGCCACGAGTGGGTTGAAAGCATCATTTATAATTTCAGGGTCATTCTCGTTCTTATGTACACACATGCACATATGCCCACGCGAACAAATGCATTTGCGTGTGATACACTTAAACAGCAACTTCAATAATGATCCAATCCTTGCAATTCCGACACGTTAGATATCATCACCGTGTTCATTCCCGTTTGTCATTTCCCAGGACTATCAGACGTGGCTCGACCTGCGGGAACTGGAGACTAAGCTCGGGGAACGTTACATTACCCACGAGAGCGATGACGGCCGCTGGCAGATGTACGCCCGCGAACATACTCTGCCGTACCCAGCTCACTTTGTGCCGCCTCCTCCGGCGCAGGCTTCCGATGACGAGGACGGCGGGGAGGATGCAGATATGCAAGGTCTCACAGAGAGGGTCAGCATACTCTGACCACAGAGACTCACGCTCATTTAGGAAGGATGAAAGAAGCGCAGAGAAGGAGAAGGGGATGGTGGCCTTGGACTCTAAAAAGACACACTTGTGAAGAATCATGTGGTTTTATAAAAAAAAAGTATCAGACTGATTAGAGCTGCGTGTGTGCACTCAGTTTTACAGCTATAAATCCAGTTTCTCTCCTCCAGCCTGAAGAAAACCTTTAAAGCATTTACTCTGCTCACCTTGGTCCTCTTTCATCTTTTGAATTGTTGAACTCCTTTTATGATAAAGACTGCTCAACTCTATTTCACATTCCCTGTTCATCTGTTCAGGGTGCCTTTACAGATAAAAGTTGCGGGGTGAACCGTAAATCCGAATTTGTCAGAGGAATGAAAAACAGCATGTTCTATCCCCTCTCTCAGTGTAGCGTGCCTCAGAGCAAACCAGGAAATGGCATTTTATCACCGGTGTAGAGAAGAAACAGACTCAAACATTTTGCTATAGAAACAGTAGTAAAACCCAGCCGAAGCTTTGCGAAATTAAAAGCAACGCAAGGCTTCTTTTTTTTTTTTTTTCCCTTTAATATGTTATTTTAATGGGACTGACTGGAATTACAGAAGATTCAGTTCAATCTCTATTCAGTGATGGAGCTCTTTACAGCAACAAAAGACTTCCCCCGTGCTGGTAATTACTAAAGTGAGTCCACTGAGAAAAGCCATCTATATTCACAAATGCATTCCCATAAATTCGTTCTGTAGTGAAAACCGAAGGTATCGATCTGGCGACAGCAAATCCTCCAGTAATTACCACAGGTTTGGGGCCACAATGGCCTTTTAGAAAATTATATGTAATTAAAGATGCCATCATGAGCTTAAATGAACTAGCGTGAGGGCAGTTTAATACTTGTACTGACCGGACAATTTTCAGTTGCGAGAATTCGTATATCGGTGACAACGCTCCGTAGCTACTGCTGAAAATTGCTTTTTATTGTGTCATCATCCGTTGTCACCCGTTTGAGGTCGAGCAGGTCACTGAAACGATTTGTACCGTTAATGATGAGCAGATAAATGTATGCATCTTTCAGCAAAAGCAGACATTGCCCTGTGATCTAAGTGCATGGGTGGACAGTGTGGGTCACTAAACTAGTTTGGAGAACTTATTTAGTACAAGTGTTGACTACCTTTTATGTCAATATGTTACGTGTTTCTGTGAAGTAGAATTATCTAGATTCATCATGGAGCGTAATGTAGTTACTTTGGCCTGTTTTATGAATGTATAACCTGACGTTTATATATGTGTAGAAATGTGTATAACATGTTTGAAGGATGATCTTGGCTTTTAGATAATACAAACCTCCTACAGCACCGTATTTGTCTTGGAAGTGCTTCTTTAACGTGACGTCCGTGCATACATACATAACTGGCACCTGCTCATTTTCATCTGCTTTTTGAGAAATTGCGCACAGACATGAGCAGATGCGGATTTAATGGCCATATACAGATTATTTGCTTTTTCCCTATTAATATATTAGTGAAACAAGCGCCATTACTGCGCCTTAGATTTTCTATGGTTGAAGGCTTCATTTAAAGCGTGACAAAAGAATAAGGACGACTTGTTCTGCACCACTAGTTTTCTACTCACAGCCTGGCAGGCTGTTATTTCTTTTACTCTCAAAAGAAGAGCAGACCCCCCCCCCCCCCCAAATATGCTGTTTGGTACTTTCGCACTGACGTAGGCAACATGGACTAAAAAATTATGATGGAATTCATGTAACCAGAGACACACAGAAAAGTACTCCCAGCTCTCAAAGCAGAGACAGTTTTTTTTTGTTTTTTTTTAACACCCCACAGTCTGAGTGGCACTCAAGAGGACTCCGTGGCAACGGAGGCAAAGATGCTGAATTTTTTTCCATTGTGAGATGAGCACACTTCAGTCAGTTATACTGGTGGAAGTGCACCGTTGTTGCTCCTACTCTTCATCCATCATGATTGTCAAACAATGCCAAATGATAGACACTTTCTCTTTTTTCTTCCTTCCTTTTTATTTCTTTCAAGTGTCGGTAACTTTCATTCCATCTCATCAGCTCCAATTTTCCAGCCCATTGTTTTTGCACTGTCATGTAGAGCCCTCCACTTAGTAAGCAAACGAGACATTCCCAAACCCCCAGAGAGACGTATCTGGCACCAGAAATCAAGTTTCTATTGAGTTTTATCTGTGACAAGCAATATCAGTCTAGTTTGTTAGAGTAGGTGGAGGACGGCTTAAAAATATTTCTGTTTTCACTTCAAGATTCCCACTGAAAGCAAAAAAGCAGTTGGACATCCAGGTTATTGAGTTTGTGCTTCTTAAGTGAAAGTGTTCCTTTGAGCTGCAAGCACCAGGTGTACACACACACACACACACACACAGGAATAACTGATTGGCTTATTATATAATTGAGTTAATAATCACATGGCGGCCCATAGACACGGTCAGGACAACCTGTCAAAACGAGCATAAAAATGGGGAAGAATGTGACATGGTTGCTGGTGTCTAGCCTGAGTATTTTAGAAACTGCTGGTCTGCTACAATTTTCCCAACACAATTATCTCTAGTTGTTACAGAGGATGGTCTGAAAACGAGAAAATATCCAGTGAGTGTCAGTTCTCTGTGTGAAAATAGCTCGTTGATGTCAGAGGAGAATTGTCATACTGTTTTGGCGTGACAGGAGGTGAAGAGTCATCATCACTTTTATTTATAAATCACCTTAAAAACAACCACAGCTGACGCAAAGTGCTGTACATTAGAACTAAATAATAACTCAAACTCAGTAACTCAAATGACTGCTTATTGTAGAAAAGGTATGCAGGAGAGCATCCAGATTTCCATCCAGCAGAGCATCTTTGGAATGTGGTGGAACAGGAGATTCACATCACTGTTTGATCCTATCGTGTCTGTATGGCTCGGAATTTCGGGGGAAATATTCTAGCATCTTGTTGAGTCTTTTATGGGAGCTTTGAAGGCAAAAGGGGGGCCAGTGCAGTGCTAGAGAAGTGTACCTAATAAGGAGCCCAATGAGTGTATGTGACTCTTGTAAACAGTGCATTCAGGAGGGATTTTGTTCTGCAGCAGATTAATATACCACAAAAATGTCTGTCCACGTGGTAGTTGTGTAACCTAGTTCTCATTAGTGTGCTCTTTTGTCTTTACCACAGACAATTTTCCTCAGAACTAGTTCTTTTTGTTTCTGTTTTTTTTTAAAAACTAAAATGATCACCAATAATCGCAAGATGATACTTTAAAAAAGTACACAGAAGTTAAATTTTATCTTTAAATTTTTACCCTGTAAGTGTCGCTTCCAAACGGAAAGAGCTACTGATCACTTATTTCCATAGCACGTTTTGTCATCAAACCTCCGAGACCTCCCAGTGCTCATTTCTTGTCAGCTTTAGTGGAGTCTAATGGTTTGTTGTGCAGCTCTGCTTGGAGTGCACGCACACGCATGTCAATTGATTTTAGCCTGTGGGTGCAATTCCATTTTGTTTCTGGCTTGTTCAGAAGTTATCTGTATTAATAAAGTCTGTCGGAGAAAGTGATATTTTTCCGCAAAATTCAATTGGCCGTGTGCTCAAACGGTTACTAGGAGTGTTCATAACTCAAAGAGTGTCATCTTATTTCTAGCGTAACCACTCCTAGAATAATTGCAATTAGCAGTCTCAGTTTAAAGCTGTACCTTATCTGGAAAACACATCAGCTTTACAATAGAGGGGAAATCAACAGAAAGTAGTGCACGCATGTGGAATTTCTAAATAATGCTATCTAACCAAAATAAGAGCTGAGGTTGGAGTGTGAACTTATGTAATGAACATTTTCCATGGTTTTCAGTCATTTCCATTTTCTTGTTATCTCGTGCTTCTCGAGATAGCGATCAGTGTAAACACTGAGCACAAAGCCCACAAACCATCATTAGCTCTGGAAATGTTTGTGTGTAACATAATCACAAATTCTGATTGCACTTTCCTCCAGTTGGTATGACTGCACAACTGATGACCTGCAGCTTGGCCATCAAGCACATTAAAAGGCTATACCAGCTGCTGAGTTTGCCCCTGTACTTAGGCATAATGCATTTTGAAAGGCAATAGATCAACCGTGTAAAGCAATTTGCAGAATTACAGAAAATTGCAGAGCATTTCCGGTTGTCATGTAGATGCATGAACAAAAAGGTACTATATCAGGACTCTTCCTATATCATACCAATTTGTGATGCAAAAAAGCAAAATGCTAAGCTTAAAAAATCACTGGGAGGTGTGACAATCACGCCATTATCATAAAATGTCTATATCTGTATTTATATCACATTGCATAAGGCTGTATTTCTGGTATGACTTTTAACAGGAATTTAAGAGATACATTTACATTAATAAATAAATAATCACTTTCTATGGCAAATTTTGATGGCAAAATTCACTATATGTCTTCTGCTCCTCACTACTGTGCTCTCAAAGCTGTTTTCTGTATAGTTGTCTTATTTGTGCCCTCTGACTCTGCTTCATGTGAACGCAAGTTGGATGCTTGTTACCAAAACACAAGCAGGTACACCAACAGAGCTAGAACATTTGTTTCCCATGTAGTCAATAGACCTCAAAATTAAGCACACAATGAGGTGAGAACACTGTTACAAGGAACTGAAATGCACCGAACATATACCCACTGCCTTTGTCTTGTTCTCTTTTCCCAAAATAGGATTTTCCATCTGACAGTGTCATACTAAGGAATGAAAAAGAGAAGCTGACAAATTTAATATCCACATTGACAGCTTTTTAAAAATATTTGCAGCATTTAAACTTTCTGGAATCACATCAACAGCACCAGGAAGTGTTCTTAAAAAAAAAAAGGGTGTAAAACTCACAGCAGAAAGTGAAAGATTAACTTGTTTTGAGAAATCAAACCACATGGAAAGTTTTTTAAAAAGTCGTCATGCACATTCAATGTGGTTGCTAACTAATATAGGCTCTGTAAGACTAGTATGCTATATAACAGACAAAAAGCTGGATCTCTTAGAAATGACACAGACTATTTTATTTGCATACCTTTATCATTTCCTTTCCTATCACTTCAATAATCGTCTACTTTCCCTTTCCTTCTTCTGAACGTCATCTCAGATATGT
>VUQR01035799.1:48383-60665 GCA_015108515.1 Hemichromis elongatus
AAAAGCAAAGAAGTCCCAAAATGACCCAAAACCAAAGCTTAGCTCACCCTGCACTAGTCCACACAAAATGCAGGAAGGAATGAAAAAAATCCCCACTCATAAAACAAAGGGAACGACTGTCTTAGATGCCTTACATGCAATGCACGTTGTACAGCTGAAAGGTTAAAAATGCCTCGTTTGTGATGAAGAAATGCTGGACTTGAGAACTAGCAGTGTGCGAGAAATCCCCTTGTCAGTGCTGTGTCAAGATTAACCTTAGACGTTATGATCCGAAGGCTTAAATAACAGGGCCTGATGAGATTCCAGTCCCAGTAATAGTTAGTATGAACATCATACAAAGACCAGTAATAGTGTCAATGAGGAGATATTGAATGAAAGTGATTTTGAAGGCCTTAGCCAAACAGCCAGTGGAAAATACTACAGCTAATTCTCCCATTTGAAACATGAAATGTTCAAGAGTTACAAAATCAATTATATTCTTTATTTAGTGTGAAAAAAAAACCTAGACCATGAATTCGACAGCAGCGCATTTACAGAGGTGAAAAAGAATGCACTTCTATAAGACCGGAAGTATTTATGCCATTACAGCTATTGCTATCTGGTAGTTCTAGTACTCAAATGGACTGTTACAGACAGTTTACAGGCACTGATAATAATCCTGTCACTTATGTGCTGCGCACGCTAAACTAAAGTCACAGCATGTCACTAGTTGACCCAGCTGTGTGATTTTAACAGACCTCTGACATTCTGTGCAGATGGAGACTTCCTGACCTGTAAACCTGTGAGTATGGGCTGTGCATGCAAAGAACAGTGCTCCCCTGAAGTATTAGGTGCCATACTTAGTGCAGTTTAGACTCAAAAGCAGTTTGAAGCGGACTTGATCTCAGCTATTACAGCCATTAGCCCACACATTCAGGAGATAGCTGCACAAAGTGAGCCAGATATAAAAATAACACAGATTGAGTTCTTGCAAGTACAGTTTCAGGACCCTGCCATTTCCCATGTCCTCCACCTGAAGAAGTCTGGTTGGAGATCAAACAGGGAGTTATAAACAAAAAAAAAAACTAAAGTTAAGCAACTATTACATGAATGGTAAAGACTGCATGTTTCTCAAAAAGCTTTGTTAAAATCCAAAATTGTTCTTCTGAGCAGTACAATAGAACTGGTGGGTGTAGGGAGTATATCTGATTATTTAATACGTTTTTAATTATTTTTTCCATTGACCTTTGGCTTTTCTGCTAAAAAGGACTAGATGGTGATGAATTTGAGAACCAGCTATTCAGGCAGCTGCAGAAAGATTGAAGCAGTGCAAATTCACAAACATCTTCTTATCCCTCAGAGAGGAACCTAACAGAAATATTTAATTGGATCTTGCTATCAATGCTGTGGACTTTGTATATGAAAAAAAGGGAAATTGCAGTGGCTATGTAAATAAAGTTGAACACACCCATAACTGCACAGCCAGTGAAGCATCTGAGGACTCTCCTTTTTATTTGCTTTTTGATAAAAAATCACCATCTGGCAGTTGATCTTATTTTTTGTGATTAATGATGTGGAAGAGTGTAACTCTCAACTTCAATATCTTCAAAAGTGGCAACAATAAATGAAAGCACATTATGACATTGCATCCAAAATAATCCAAAGGTCTACAGTGAGAGTATGTCTTTCAAACTATGATCAAAAGAGCTAGAGTACAGTACTTTCACTTCTTGACATGGTCCTCATGTCAGAGCATTGTGGGCTTGGCAAAAAGCACTTGCACTGGAAAGATCTACTATATACTGTGATCTTGCAAATGGGAGAAAATGTGCAATAAAGTATTTAACATAGTAGAGAGAGAATCTGCATCCTCCATTGCAGCATGAACTTTTGAGGAGCAATTACAGAGTACTGGGAGAGAAATCCTATGTTGAAAAAAAGAAAGGACATTATGCCAAATTAAATAAAATACAAGAGGACCCAGTGAGCTCAGATGAAATGAAGCATTACTAAACAGAGGATCAGAGGTTTGGTGTCTTCACTACCAGCCTGGGTATCAATATGTTATGCCAACAGTAACTCCTGAAATTCAGGAAACAGCACACCAGCCTAAGTAAACTGCAGAAGGAGAGAAGTCCATTTTTGAGGCTCCAGTGCAAATTTTTATTGTCAGTAACACTGGTCATTGGACATGACATCCAGTAGGTAACACAAATTGTAGTTGGGTGCTAGGTGAACAGGAAACATAACTGCCTGACACACAGTGAGTCATGTTCTTAGGAGACATTAACATATGAAACATACCACCTGCCTATTCATCATGTGTTAGGGCTTCACACCAACCCACTATATGTGAACTCACTGGCAACAGCATATGGGCAACTGTTTTTGAACTGAAATCATTCCCAGTGATTTTAATATCCTCAAGAACAGATTGCAGGCAAGTTACACGGTAATAGTAGTAAACTGTAATGATAAAACCCTGTCTTGTAACTTAAGAACAGTTTACTTGTTTTATGGCTTATGTTTGATGTCAGTATTATGCCACAAATTTTTAAATTTTCTGCACCTACTGTAGGTTGTATGGTCAATATTGCATTTCAACCCTTACATTCTGTTTATATTTCATGCATTCACACTAAGGTTTTGGTTAATTTTGACCATCATAGTATGTGTCTACAAAAAATTTTGAACTACAGCTCAACTTAGAATGTATAAATAGCCTTACATTAATAAATGGAGGATTAAGCATTACTTAATGTTTCTGAGAGCAGGTAAAGAATATTTATAATATAATATCATAATATCAAACATTATCACTTAATATCATGTTCTGTACCTAAGACATGGAGGCATAAGAGCCATAATGCTTTAAATATATCTTCTTAAAAATGAAAATGTCAAAAACATTCTATAACTGTTGTGATTGATAATATAATAATGTATCATTACATTATAACCAGTAAAAACTCTCCTTATTTCTGTAGCATAAAAAAACCTGATAACTGACATCTGTAAATTTCAATATTAATTCAACATTAATTAAAACTGAGAGCACAAAACATTTTTGTTTTTATTTAATTATTACAAACTAGTGTGTGCTTTCAAAGCAGTGGTAGAAATTGTGCTGAATAAGAAATACACAAAAACATGGCATGTGCAATTGCACCGTGAGTTCATGCACGTCTGCGGATCTAAATCCCAACTCAAAACCTACCATTAGGTAATATTGGGTCAAATTTGGGTTGCACACCTGTACAAAAGCACAAAATTGTGAAATTTGTTTTTTCATCAAAAACAAGTAATCAAATTTCAGGCTAAGAGGATCAAATTTATGGTATTTTTGCTGCTGTCTTATGTCAAAGTTGATCAAATTTGACCTGTACAGCATGAAAGGGTTAAATCAGTGCTCATGATGAGGACATTTATCTTACTGACAAAGCAATGTGAGACATGTAAGGTGTATTTTTTATACCCAAATACCTGCTTTTATATATAATGTTAAGGCTTGGCAGCTGGGGTGTTTGCAAAGTGGATGCAAAAGCAGACACGGAGGAGAGGAAAACTAAGTTTAACACAAAACGAGCCATTTTTTAGCCTGAAACAACACGTTCAAAGCGTAACATTTTACGCTAGGTGACAAATCGTCGATATTTTATGCTTCCGGGCACCGAACACATTCCTATATGAAAAAAGGAGGAAAAAGGAGGCAACATGAGAACAGTTTAGAATGAATCTACACGTTTGTTCGCTTTACTAAAATTGCTTTGGAAAACACTGTTTAACCTCATTGAAGTGCTGGTTAAAGTGAGAGATTTAGGGCTAGAATACATGGCTGGGACGTTTATTACCACGGGAGCGTCATTCTATTGGATTTCTTCCATAACCAGCACGTAGCATAAGAAACGCGTTCCCCAGAAACACCTCGGGACTTGACAAATTCTCACCATATTACACCTCCGGAGTGAGAACGGGCTTACTGAATACATGAACACAAAACAAGGCGAGGCGAACAGGGACATAACCAAACAAAACTAAACTGACAGCTGAATTTTATATTGTGAAACGAGAACATGAAACTGGACAGGTACATGCAAAAATTTGGATGAGGTAATCTAAACACAAAGATGGACCTGAACAGTAGCTTGAAACATCCTGAGACCTAACGTGGCATGAAACAACATGGCCAGACGAACTGACAGTGAACAGGAGACAGAGGACTTAAATACACAGAAGAGTAATGAGGGAAGTGGAAACACCCGGGGAAACACAGCTGACACAAATGAACCTGATGCTACAGGGGAAGCAAAACTAAACACACTGAACATGGAAACACAAGACTTTCAAAATAAAACCAGAAACGATGGAACACATGAGCTTGACATTGGAGGTCCGAAAAGGCGTAGATGATAACATGAGCTTGACAACATAGAACATGTAGACATGAAACACAAGACGGACTAAAGAGACACGAAACACAAGGGGAGACATATCTGTAACGCTGTCATGGTCTGAGTGGTATATCTAGGTTTGAGAGTGAGTCATCATATGGGGCAGGATGTCCTTGGGCAATGGCCTACCCAGATGTAGGAAGTGTTAGTCATCGGTAACCTCAGACCATGTGCTGGTAATGTGGGCCCTTGGTTCCTCCTGTTGCAGGACATTAGCTGACCTGGCCAGAGCGTATACGCTGTTCCTGGATGATGAAGGCATTGATGCCATTGACTGGCCCTCAAGTTGCCCAGTCCTGAATCCAACTCAGAACCTGTGGGATGTATCAGTGCATCCATGGACCATCTGTTCTTTATGAGGGCCGCAAACATCACTGAGCTACATTATGAAGCAAATTGCTTCATTGATATCATTCCCAGTGATTTAAATTTTAAGCTTTTTGGGGTAATTTTAAACTAGCCCTCAAAAGGTTGACTATTTTGTATTTCCAGTGACATCATCTTGCTCTCAATAAAATACACATTGTTTATCAGTAAAGATTTTCAACTTGACTATTTTTTTCCTTAAAATGTGACGTATGAGTCGATTATTCCCTTAATCTTTTTGAGCAGTTCATGACTTGTAATAGACTAGTTTTCATCTACCCAGAGTTTAGTATCCCTAACAAAAACAACATGCCCAGTTCCAACTTAATTGTTTGCTGTGGATACGGAGTGCAAAGTGTTCCAGTAGACCATGCACACCAGGCAGGACAGGGCTTTCACAAAGGAACAAAAACAAAGCATCAGCCTCCTTCTGTGTTTTGTACGGAGAAACACATTACAATTCAGAGCACTAACCCAAATATTTATGTGTCATACATTTTATTTGTTATCCAGGAAGGTGCCGGGATCAACTAAAGGTTTTTCCTGAACAAGATGGAAGTTAAAACATCTGGTAGCTGAAATTCTACGCAGTACTCTATGAATGAAGCATTTTTCAGTCTTTTATTTTTACTGTAGTCTGCAGCAACTGTATTCAAACAATATATATGGACATAAAACATTATGCATTCAGCATACTTTTATTTATTGCTCTTTTTCCTAACTCTGTGTTCACATATAATGTAATGCAAATTTGTGAGGCATGTTATGGACTTGCACTTAAAGAACACTTAAGTCTTGACCGCTCACAGTGAGATGAGTGAGTGAGAAAGTGAATGGAGCAATGCAATCAGGAAGAACTTAAAAATAGAATTCACTTCATCCACAGAAAGACATTAATCTCAAATTCAGTGGCAGCCCATTCAATAGATTTGGAAAGACTTCCTGAACCTGATGGTAACAAAAAAGGAACATTTTTAATTGGAGTACAAAATTCATGGCAATCCAGAGTCGTAGTACTGGCATCCCCAGAAGCAAACATATCAAATGCTTATTTTTGCAGTTTGTGCAGCTGAATGGGTTGATGCTTTTGAAAATAATGTAGTCTTTCCAGTCAATAGTTGTCAGACCAATTTAACATAAGCAGAAGATTATAAGCTGACATGTTTGACCTTTCCAGGGCTTGTGTTACTTGCACCAGCTTTAAAAATTTGGCAGAGATTCTTATTTCTGCAGTGCACACACTCATGAGTAAACGATTCACTATCACAGCCAAAATAAATAACAATTTATGAGCCACTTTTCCCACTGATATTAAATCCTGTCTGACAATTTTTCAAAGGGTCATGATCCCAGTCAGGCTGAAATTAAGCCCATGGCAAAGCTGCACAAGTCTCAGGCGTTTTTTATGAAGAATAAAGAACACAATAAAATATCAGTATTTCAATTAAGGCCGAGCTTTGAAAGGTGGGAGCACAGCTGAGCTATCTGTCCCTTCACATCGAGTACAAATGATTCAGACTGTTGATACAATCTTCAGCAGAAAGATCCACTCTAGTGAATCAGTCAGTTCACTCAGCATGTTTGACAATTTTCCATGTCTAATTCAGAACCTGTTAGTACCATCACTTGCTTAGAAGCATTCATCACTTTTGAGGCAAACCACTCGGTGTCTACATTTTCTAATTTGTTCTGCACGTGCCAATAATCAACAGCAGGAATATGTTTTCTGATCCCATCTGGCTTCACTCTATCTACCTTATCTGACAGCTTGAAAGAAATCTACCCTTGCCTAGTAACACTGTTGCCATGGCCTTTGTGGAAGCCATCCAGACCCTGCAGCTAATTTGTGAAGCGTGATGGGAATTGAGAACCCTCAAAATGCAAAACAGGAAGAACAACTCCTTTATACTCTCTCGCACCCCAGTTTGTCCGCTCTCTTGTCCTTATTTTTCTTTACATCTACTATTTTGTGGCCTCTCTGACTCTTCTGACATTTCCTAACCCGGCACTTGATAAAACTCTGCCATTTATGTCATTCTGAGGCTGCTGAGGCATCCTGAGAGAAAAAGAGGCAGAGGTTGGACAAATATGAGACACAAATGAGGTCAAGGTTGAGTCTATGAAATTCTGATGAGGTAACTTAATGGTGTCCCTCATTATTTAAATTGAGAATGTAGGACGATTGCTCCTGGACTACATTATTGCCAGCTGATGATTCCAGTGCAGACACCTCAGTGACTGCTGGACTAACAACTTTGGATGGCATATTTTTGTCCCTACACACAAGATGTTCTGTGTGAATTGGTGCTGTTGCGAAGCTCTAAGCTAGATCCTATCTTAAAATGTCTTAAAGTCAGTGGAATTTCAAACAGCAGCATTCCTATCTTTACTAGTCTGCAGAGCTAATGATTGACTCCTAAATGTTTATGGCCTTCCGACCCTTTAATTAAGACAGGTCAGAGCCTGCCAAATAGTATTAGCTCTTTCCAGGAACAACTTAGGGCACGTCCACGTACACATATAAACATTTCAGTGTTTGCAAGGGGAGAAAAGTAACAAGTAACACTTGTACCTAATGATAAGATGAATTTAAAATAGAAAAGGGTAAGCATTTCTTTCCAGTTAAGATCTTTTTAGAAAAGAGCATTTAGAGCATGTCATAGCCAACAGAAAAGATACTACCTATCTGGCTATTCTATTTCCACGTTCATGCAAGGACTTTCAGCTGTTTAATTTCCCAATTTTTGGTCTTGTTTGTGATCATAGTGTGTGTGTGTGTCTGTGTCTGTGTGTGTGTGTGTCTGTGTGTTTTTAGACCAAAAAGATGTAATAGTGTTCAGCTCAGCATTTGGCTTTTTTATTTTTCCAAAATCCACACATTGTGAAATTCTGTGTCTACGCTCATATTGGCTATTTCCACGTTCACGCAAGAGTTATTGTTCCTGATTTTGTGGTCTTGTTTGTGATTGTGTGTGTGTGCGCACACGTGCGTGGGTGTTTTTGACAACTTAAAAATGCAGTACTATTCAGCATTTGGCTCTGTAATTTTGACAGTGTGCACCAACCACTCTGCATCTCTATTCAATTAGAGATGCACTGAGATGCAAAGTGCTGCAGATGCCATGGAGTACCAGATTTTTTTTCTCAAGGATCCACAGATTATGAATTTCTGTGCCTTCACTCATGTTTAGAGAATGGCAGTCCTGAAGATGAATTTTATTTCATTCAATTTTTTAGTTTTGTGTTTTTTGTTGCAAAAAAAAAAGTCCTCTGTTTTGCTGGGAATACATACAAGCATTATGCAAACTTGAATGAATACAAATTCAGTCATGTAAGCTGGATCAAAAAAACACACAACAAGAAAATTAAGTCAAATCACTGAAAAATAGGCTAGTGCCTTCAGTGCAGTACAATTTTTACACCATTTCCCACAACTATGACACTTGCTGCACAAAAATCAGCATCTACTGGCAGATGCTGATGTTTGGTAAGTAGGTGCATCCCTAATTTAATTCCTTTATTTTTTTTTACTTTGTTTGACCATGATAAAAGTATATATCTTGTATTCAATAGTTAAAGCTATACACAAACCTGTTTTTCTGTGTGTTTTTTCCCCCATTAAGTATTCGATTGTATTTTCTGTAAGTTCCTCATCCGAAATTTGTCATGCCCGAGACAAATGAGTTTGCAAAATGACTCTGTAGCAATTCAAAATTATAGTTGGCTCTAAATCTTCTTTGATGTTTTTCCCAAATACATTTAAAATCAGTGTTTTTGTTTTATGTGGATAACTTTTTATCTTTGTTTTGTATAATTTCCCTTGATGTAAAACCAATAAGTAAAAAATGTCATAGCAAGTAAATTCATTAAAAGCAAAACTCCTGCATTTTGTGAAATGGAAACATTTCTAGTTTGCACCAAAACACCCTCGAATGATTGCTAAATAGAGCACGGACACGTTGTTCTAACATATGTTTGCAGTCAGAAGTATGAAATACACCAAGTATCCCACAGCCTGCGAAAATAGTGCATGATGAAAAATATCACATTACACAATACACAATTACACAATACAAAATTACACAATAATGATTCAGATTTTATGGCTGGCTTTCAGGACTAATAAGCAGTGATGCGCCTTGTCACAGATGCCTTCCCTCTATGCCTTGCAATTTGCCTCATTCTCCCTTATAAACACTGACTGGCAGACTTCTTTCAAACCTGACCAATGGTCCTAATTGCCAGTCATCCTAAAGAGACCCACTATAATGACAGCGTTATTAAGTGACTACGTTAGTACAGGATTTTAACCCCTTTTTCCACAGAGTATTCAAATTACTTTGTCCAGTATTTTCCTTTTTGTAAAGACTGCTTTTTGAAGATATTTATAAAATTATAAAATGACAGCAAACAACGAAAGTTCAGATTTTTAGCAAATGAGACTAAGATACTTTATATTTATCTGCACTCCTTAATTGAAAACAATCAAATATCAAATAAATCTAACAAAAATTAAATATTACTATAAACATAAATTGAAAAACATTATCTGTTTTTGTGCATTTCTTTACTTGTGTGAATCTGTATTTGTAAATGTCAGCGCATGAAAAAAGAGAGTGGATAGAGATAAAGCATCTTACCTGTGCAAATTGGAGGCACTTAGAAAATCCCTGTGTGGTATCTCTTCACTTGAGCAAATGAGGTTATTTTCTAGCTATCACTGTTATCCTTTTTTTTTCTTCACGCCTTTTCTTTCTTGCCACAGGTCTTAAATCTCTAGTAACAAATGTCGTATTGCAACCTACACAGAAGCCCACACTGATATGAAGAGTCAGGCAGAGAGATGGTGTTTCTCACTCAGTCTGAGCAAGAGTGACAGAAAGAGGGAGAGAGAAAAAGGGACCTACATAACCTATCTCCCTCAAATCCTCAGAAAAAGTGCCCCCTCCCACGTATTCTCCTTTATTGTGTCTGCATCCACACTCACATCGCATGTGCACACATTTGAACACACAAATGTACCCCTCGCAACATGCTGTGAAGACGTGTGTAGTGAGCTTTTATTTAGCCTCAAGGGTGAGGACCACCTATTCTTTAGGCTTTATGTGCTCTAGAAAAGCCTTGATTGCTAACAAAAACTCCAACACCTAAAAAGGAACAAGAAAGAAAATTAGCACCAGTGTAAAAAAATAAAAAAGGGGGGGGGGGGCATGTTTACTGTTTATTCTTCAGGGAAATGAAGAAGACTCATTGTCCAGTTACTGCATTAACAGAAAAAGCTGCAACTCTATATATTCAGTATAACCAAATAAGCAACTTGATGTAAACGCGCATGCACTTGCTGCTTCTGCACAATGTATCAAACAATGAAAAATTCATCCATCTATCGTTGTTTTATGCCAAGTTGACCCTAAACAAAGTTAAAAGATTAAATCATTAATGCTTTTAAAGTCATGTGCTGTCACTCAATTACCAGTTCATCTTGCTTTTGCCTTTTGTGATGCAATGCCCTGTCAGAGTACTACCTGCTGACACATCGACATAAAAAGCATCAAGTAATCATTTGCTGCTTTTTCTCTTCCTTCATTTCCCGCTCTCTCTCACTCTTACTCGCGCTCACTCTGTATTTCTCTTTTAAAAGCAGCTCTTTATCACTATTGTTGGGTGTGTGATGAGGATCTAACACTTGAGGTCTGACCATTTCTCACTACATCAATTGAGGGCACCAATTCAATACAAGATGGGGCACTCAATAGAACAAACTATTCTGACAAACCTATTGAGAGGTCTCACTATAAAAGATTAACAAAAATAGCGGAGTAAAAAGAGACAGGTAAGGGAAAGCTGTGGATATGGATTGCTATATTTCCAAGGGACTTTATGCAACAGGTCTTTTTGAAGGTGTTGGTAAGAAAAAATACCCGCTTGATCGCACCGAACCACAGCTCTGAAAGCTTGCAAAGAAACAGAAAAGTGAAAAAATAAACATGGAGCATCACATATAGATAAAAGCAAGTTTGGCTGATAAAATGCCAAACTTTTAATTCTTTAAAAGTTTGACAGTTTTGGTTTCACAGCTCTTGAATGTAACATCTTTCATACGTGGTCAAGCATGGCTTTATAAAATACCACCCTGGTTTCTTAAACTGACTAAGTAATTATAGATGCTTCTGTTCTCCACTGATACATGAATAAGCTTTCAGCATTCAGGCACTGAGGACATAAGCACACATTTATTTAACCTTGTTATCGGTGTGTCCCAGCTGTCTGTGTAATTGAAAGATTGTCTGTGTGGGAAATTACTTTGTTGTAGAGCCATACTGATGTGTCAAGGATTTTATACACATGTAAAATTCATTGTGTGTATAAAATAAATTTTGCTAGCCTGTATAACAAGTTTAGCTTTAGGACATGTGGATTTGTCTTATTGTCATAATGTTTTTCTGCTTCCCAGCTCTGTGAAAAAAAAGAGAGACAATGTTGTTAATTAATTTGTTCAAAGTAATTTGACATAAATTAAGTAGATGACGATATTTGAGCATGTGATATATTGTTGACCTGCCTATGGTGTACCCTCCCTATAGTCCAGTGTCAGGTGGCTTATGTGCCAGTCTAGTCCAACGTTGAATTAGTTGAGAGGTTAAGAAAATGAATGGATGAATAATAATAATACAATAATTCACACATCAAAAAATAACAATCATGTATTTGCTCAAGCACAGCCACTATCTTTATTCCTTTAGATTCAGGAGGTTTGTTCACGATGAAGCTGTCCTTGTGTGAGCACTGAGCGATGCCTGCCCTTTTGCACTTCCCTGCAAAAAGGTCAAGTATGTGATGTTGGCTGCCTGATGAATGCATTGACTCAGCATGCCTGCATAGTGGTCAGGAAGAAAGAAAATGGGAGTGTAATTACATTAGGAAAGCAATAATCATTATTTTTCTTTTATGGCTCAAAATGGTTTCATTTTTGAAGTTAACTACACAAAAACAACAAAAGAAAACCTCACACCTCGTGTGATTAGGTAGAGGATCAGTAGGGGGCCCATTGTCCCTCTAGGAGGGACACTCCCACAAGGCTTAAATATGGGACTCTCCACCATTTGACCCTAGAACTGAAGAAGCTTCTCGGATGAGAGGTGAAACATCTTCAAGCAACCTAAAGAAGTCCAGACGCCTTTTCCTTACAGCTTCTTAGACTACGATGACCTGGATGACTGAGAACCTTCACCGACATATTTCCGTACAATTAGGGAGGAACACCCTTCAACTGGTGCGGGAGTATGAAAAGGAATCGAGGAAACGGATTATAGCGGATTATAGGAACCATCTCCGCTTCAACTTAAAATGCAGACAAATCAAAGTTGTTCCCAAGAGTTTGTGCCTTGGATCCACTGTCAGAGGACACAGAGCAGAGTTGATTCTGGGGAGAGCACAAAACCAGCTTCTAAGTGAAAGGATTAGACAGGTCCATTTCACCATAGTT
>VUQR01035800.1:0-13927 GCA_015108515.1 Hemichromis elongatus
GATATGCTTATATTTCTGCTTTTTAAAGACTTTTTAATTCTCCATAGTTGATGGATGCAGAATTGCACAGTGCACAGTTCCACTGGACTTGAGTTGATTGTATTTTTTGCTGGCTGATATAGTTTTATTTTTGAGTGCCCAGCTCATATATACTTTTAAAAAGGAGAGTGTAAATGTTATTGGACATTCTTGTGTAATTGCCACTGAATAATTTATGTTATACTTTGTTATTGCTACAAAAGAATATTTATTTTATTATTATTTTACATTTACAACTTGTTTTTTTCTGGGGTCCTCGTGGCACCCCATCGAGGAGCAGTAGGCTGTGGATCTCTTAAGATCTCACTGTTGGGTTTGTAAGGTCATGCTACTCCTACATTTCTGTCTTGTTCAAAGATAAGATATAAAACAAAGTTCAAAGCTAATCGACCTGTGTGTTCTCCTTTTTAAAAAAATAAGAATCGATAAGAGAATCGATAAAGAATCGAATCGTTAAAGAGAATCGAAAATGGAATCGGAATCGTGAAATTCTTATCAATACCCATCCCTAATCATCAATCATTTTTAAGCACTTAGTTAAAGGATGTTTTACAGATGACTAGCATTAATAAGAGGCTGGAGAGGCCTAAAATGACGAGTAATTCCTGTGAGAAATGAGAGCATCGACCCTGAATTGGGGTCATTATGCCATTGCTTAACAAATGGGTTAGGTGACTTGTACTACCACAGACAATTGCTAGCTAGTTAGTACCATTGAACGACACAATTTCAGCCAGTAAAACTTACAATGTACAATGAACTTCACACCAGCCTCAATTAATTGTAAGATAATTACATTAGAAAAGTCACCAGCATCACAAAGTCCAGGGGATTTAGCGTCTTGAATTAGCTAACATAACCAGTCGATGCTAGCATACAGCTGTAACTGCTGGCTCTGCCTAAGTGGCCATAGAAAAGTACCAGAGTGTAAATATTTTACAACAGTCATCTAAAAGTACTTTATACTGTAAGCAAAATATTATAATAAACTTAAAACTTAAAAAAAGCTACAGCACATCACTTATTATTACTAATAAAGTAATTTCCAGAGCAAAACATACAAGCTACTCTGTTCACTTTCATCTTGGACGTTAATAATTCCAACTGCTGGATCTTTCTAGATTCTTTGAGCCAATGCGTGCATATGTGCTTCCACGCCATTAACACACAGCCTCTACCTGAGATACTTTGAGATTACGAAGGAGGACACAGTCCTGAAATATTTAATGAATTCCTCCTTTTGTTCCCTGTCTCCTACTTATAGGAAAGGACAGGGAGCTTTAGTTGGCCTTCCTGAGCAGCCGTGACTAAACTGGAAAAGAAACAGTGGAGGAAGACAAAACGCTCCCTCCCACCTCCGTAACCCGCTGTTCAGCCGAAAGGTACACAGTGTGAATAAGTCTTAAAATGGATTATGCACAGTGGACCTAGGAGCGGTTAAAGTTGGGAGTCAAAAACAAAATTATGTGCTTCCTTTGATCTGAGGCACATTTAGGAGGCAAAACGGATGTGTCACCCAGAATGTATTTCTACATTACAGTTGGTTGCTGCTCGCTTGCATGATCAAGCGACGACATCAAAGGAAATACAGAGGGCTACTGAACACTATTTTGCTATTTTATGGTCCAGAGTTGTTATACTGGAACTAATCCTAATTTTAACTTATGAAGTTGAAAAATTAACCCTCAGCGCCACATCACTGGTGGTTATGTGAAGCAATCTGTGAAAAAATCGTTAGAATAGTGGAAACTGACAACGGGTTCAAACCCCCCCTTTACTTTATGCTAGTCTCCTCTTTATTCCTCTTGATCGGTGAAGCGGGAAATAGATCCCACAGAATCAGTGATGTAACTGAGTTATCTAATATGCAATTGAAAATGGTCCAATTTACATCAAGCACAACTTGATGTAAATGACCTTCTCCATGGCACGCTCACCGCCGTCAAACATCCTGTTAGCGACACTGCCGCAATCAGCTCTGCACTTGGCCGTGTCACATTGATATGGCTCGCCACGTCTGAGGAAATCATGCGCGCGCACATACATGTACAAACAGAATTCGTGCCACTCAGACCAAGGGTTGTGACAAGGTGTTGAGACAGCGCTACTTGGCCGATGGCTCTCTGGTCCTCTGGGGATGACTGGGGGAAAATACTGTCACCGATGGTGTGTATGTGTGTGTGGGTGCACACGTGTGTGTCCTTAACTTGTGAGAGACGGTGGCTTGAGGACCATTACTGATATAACCCGTGACAGCCATGTAACAACACAAGGTCATTATATCCAAAATGCAGGCTTAATGATAGCTGCGCTTACAGTAGAAGGAGTGAGGATGATAATAATGAGCTCTTTTAGAGTGTTATTTCACTACTTGAGCTTTTTTCGTATGTGTGTGTGTGTGTTTTGTTTTTTTATTTTTTTCTCTCGCGAAAGCCAGAGATCCTGAGTCATTAGTGGTTCGCCTCCAATGATAATTCAGTTCAGTTCAGCCAGATAATTTTGATTTAGATGAAAGCAATGAGCTGACAGAGGGCTCCTTTTCCCCCCCTGGTCTTGTATGTGTTCCAAAGGAAAAGAAATAAAAAGAAATGAACCTCTAACGTAGCTATAGCAATGCCCCATTTTTTATTTTTTTTGTGGCTTTTTTTTGGTTCTCATCAAGAAAAGTTCTCAAATGAAGATGTTACTGTTTGCATCACCGTCGTCTGGATGTTGCCAGAGTAAAGGATCGGGTAAATGTTGGAGCAGTGTGGAGCTGTTGATGACAAAGGAAATGAAAATACAGGAATTGTTTTCACACTGTAGACTGTACATAAAAGATGGATGCAACCACTCTAATGTCACACTCTGGTTTCTGTCAGCATTTGCTGATTACTTAACATGGGTTAAACATTTGACTTTATGGATGCAGATTGTTCACTAACCTTGCTTGTGTTAGCTTGTGTTAGCACTTCCATCGTGGACTATATATAATAAAGATGAACATAACCACTACGACATCACCAGGTACTTTCTTGAAAGGCACAGTGTCAGCATTTTGGTTGTCAGAAGCCAGAAGTAACATTATTGATGGATCATTTCACCCTGTACATAAATCCAAAAGAATTTGCTAATTAGCGCTAAATAACAGGAAAATGTATATTTAATAAGTCAGCAGTCAGAATTTCCAAGTTCCCAGTCAGAGTTTTAATTTTAAACAACCCGTCAGCTCAAATTTCCCTCTCATAAAGTCGGACTAGAACCGGCAAGCCCCCGGGTTTACATGCAGTCCATGATGACTACTGCACTGAATGTAAACAGTAGTAAAACTATAAAACCTTTTATCTGTACTGCCACTGTTGTGTATTTGTGACTCACTAAATAAGCCATACACAAAGCACCAGGCTATGCTTTGCTGTGCTTTTAGGGTTTTTAAGTTGTTGTGCTGTATTGCTAGTGACACACGAATGTTTCTACCTTGCTAAGAACCCAATCAAATCCTGCTTTTCCTCATTTTTCTGGAGAACTCAGATTTTGGAACTTGGGAGTGACATCAACCCTGAGTGAAAATAATGCTTTCATACAACTTTGCCACATCCCAGATACCTTGGAACTCGGATGTAAATGAAAAGACAAAGAGATACAAGGAGTTCTTGAAACTCATGCTGACCATTTTCACCATCACCATCTTTGCTCATTTACTGAGATGAATGACAACCAGAACTTAGGAAATTATGTTCACTTGAAACTAGCAAATGAGCCCATTAGGAAAGTGTTGATTGTAGTATTAAAGCAAGAGTGCAGAGAGATCATTTACCCATAGACTTCTAGACAACCAGAAGTGGTTTTGCAGCTGCAAATGTTGATTGTGGGGTGCTGGGCATTTCAAGTCAAAGGAAAGTCTATTTGGTAGTGGCCAGCTAGCAGCCTGAATGATTGGCAGTAGAATTTCCACTTATGGTACATTGATTTCAACAACTTCTGGATCTAAATTGAGGATCTTGGCTGTTTTGTTGTTCAGACTGTTTTATTTATGTTCACAGGATTTAACTGAACTACCCAAGTTTGCAGGAATGCCATTTAGTGTGTTTAGTTAAAGAATGGATTTAGTATGTAGCTGTGGGCCTACTAACAGCTTGAGAGTTGTTTTTTTTAAACAAAATGTACATGAACTCTGCACGGCAGCCCTCATCGCCCACATTTCTTCCCTTTCCCCCGAGGCTGTACTACTCTCTGCTCTGCACCGTACAGCAGATTGTGTGAATCACATGTTAACGGTCCACGGCCTGAGTCCGCACAATTCACACTTTCTTTCTCCCACTCATGAGAGAAATCTTTAAAAATCTGTTGAGAAGTGACACATCATTGCTATGATGCCATGGAACTTTTCTTTTTCCTTTTTGACTGTGTGTGGCACTCAGCATGAACTGTTAAGTCACAATTGATTCACTGCAATGAGAAGTTACATTTTAAAGTTTCACTGTTGAAATGATCACACGTTTTCACTAACTCTGTTTTTCTCTCTGAAATATGAAGTTCACAGTGTGAACAGAAGGCCACTAGCACGAGGCAAATGTAAATTTGGTGAGATCAGTATCCCTTAAAATGCACATATATGTACTGATAATGGCTTATCAATCAATCACACGAGAATAAGCTAGGGTATGCTCATTGACCGAGTTGTGAAGTGTGTGAAGTAAATGACAAGATAAAGTTGTGTGAATTTCACACAACTTTATCTTGTCATTTACTTTAAATATTTAGGTATACCATAATAAACATGATGGCTTAAAATTTGCTTAGAAATGTATAATTTTTATAAGCAAGCACATTGGCAAGAGTGGAAAAGAAAAATGCCCTTTTAACAGGAAGAAACCTCCAGCAGAAACAGGCTCAGCGGGGAGGCCATCTGCTGCAATCGGTTGGGGTGAGAGAAAGAAGACAGGATAAAAGACGCGCTGTGGAATAGAGCCAGTGAATAATAACAAGTATGATTCAATGCAGAGAGGTCTATTAACACATAGTGAGGGAGAAATGTTACTGAGGAAGAAATGCAATCACAACAACAGTCACCTCAAGGTGCTTTGGATAGTAAAGAAGCCTAAACATAGTAAAAAAGAGCCTAAAATAATACAGAGGAAATGCTAACAATCACACAACTCCTACGAGCAAGTACCTGGAGACAGTGGGAAGGAAAAATGCTTCCTTTTAACAGGAAGAGACCTCTGGAAGAACCAGACTAAGGGAGTGGTAGCCACCTTCAATTGATCAGTTTGGGTGCTGGGAGGGCGAATGCATTCACATGTTCTCACATGTGTCACAGTCTGACTAGTGAAGCCAGTGGTCACACACCAAAATTATTATTATGAGCTTTCAATTTCGAAGCCTTTGAAACAGTGGATACAATAATGTTAGGGATGAGGTCAAAAATGGTCATAACTTGGCCTTTTTGCTTCAAGATGGGAAAAAACTGTGATAAGACAGAGTCAGTATGATATCAGTCTGCTATTTGTTTACAGTTGCTCAAGTTGGCAGTTAAATAAATCTGTTTGTGATAATATAGCAAATAACTTTTCCAACACACCCACTCTGCAACACGATTGAGAGCATATCAAGTACAGAAGATAATATATGCACAGAATAGAAATTTATTCTGAATTTTTTTTGTTTCATTTGATGAAACTGATTATTATCATTAAACTATGACAATTTTACAGATTAAGAACACGCCACTTAAAAACTGTCACACTGCGAAAAATTTAAGTTTATTTGGAAAAAAGTTTACACTGGTTAATCTGTTTAATTACTTTTGCACATCTCTTCAAAAACACAATATTCTAATACAACTTTAATTCCTTGTTGTATTTTCCATTATTTCTCACTTTCTACCTGATAAACATAAAATAAAAGTCTATTTAAAACGGAACCAGAACCTGAAAACCTATTAGAGCAGCTGGCAGGATACCCCTAGACATTATGGCAGATGGGGAGCTACCGAACACTGTTATCTGTGAGCGCTGATCAATTCCTACAAATAAATGTTTACTTCAGAGTTTTAAGGCTTTCAGAAATCATTGTGACAAGACAAAAAAAATCTCGATTTTAGTTTTTCTTCACCAAAGTTTCTGTTCAGGAGTGATGTATAGTTTGTTTTCATTATAGGCTAACACAATGTTGGTCATGCCAAGCATGTTCTAAGCTCCGGTGAAGATATTTGTCATCTAACTGCTCCCCTAAGGTTGCTTTATCTCTTCGGTGCCTTGTTATCAACAGATCTTTTTCAAATCAAGAATCCCCCTCCGGGAAGATCACTCAGATCACGTTGTGAGGACGGGGGTTGGGTGTCCTAAAAACAACCCTCGCTGGGTTCTCCACAAGTCTTTTAGGTAAATCTCGAGAGCAAAACTAATCTCTCTAAAGATGAAGCTTGTTTCTCTGTAAGGTCTTGATTTAAAGGGTAATCGTCCTCTAACTACCTCCATTTACCCTCAATGACTTCATTTAAGAGCCCATTAATAAATTTATCCTAGTTTTTGTTTTCTTTAAACAATTTTTTTCCAGATTCAAAACTGTAAGCCTATGATTGTGGGACTGAGTCACTCTGAGTTGCAAAGCATGGAATTAATGAAAAAAAAATCAATCATGGAGTTTGCAGGCTTAAAGGATTTTTCCCTTCCAGATATCCACGCTTGTTTTCTTCCCTTCAGAATAAGCTATTTGCTGCCACTCAGTTCTTTACTCGAAACAACTTGAAAATTGCCTTGAAAATCCATCAAAGTAAACATAAAGCCTTCATTTCTGTTTTGTCAGTTTGTTTAATCGGTGTTTCATTGTGCCACGGCTGAGTGTCTTCATATCAGCCCTGCATTACGTTACACTCTGCTTACTGCCAATCACCTGACACCAATGGGAAGGGATGAACGGACGTGTCTGTCAGGGAATAATCCAGAAAAACGTGTCAGCATGGTCACATCCATGTTTTCCTATGGAAAATCTCTTTTGAAGCTAGGACAGCATTGCATTTGATCATACTTTTTTTGGGGGGGGGGGGGTTGCACAGTTTTGCACAGTTTTGCACAACAACCAGCAGTGTAAAGCAGACTTGGACTGTGACAAACTGCACCTCAACAATGTCGGCTCATGCTATGATAGTAATGATTCAAGTCTGGCACAATGCAACATTTTCAAATTGTTGAGCTACCTGTGAGTAGGTATTTCCAGGTGCAGTTGTTCAGTGTTGCAGTACTTTTGATTATCTGTTCATGGGCTTGTTACAAATGCGTTGTATTTCAGCCAGATGGCTTGGAACATTGTGTTTTCTCCTCTAAAGCATACATGCTGTAATTATTCTTTATAATCCATACAGGCAATTTGCAAGACTTGGTCTAAAGCAGCCTTTTAAAAAATCTTGTTCTAATATACTCTGTTTGATGTTTCATATTCATGTTGCTGCACATGCATGATCACATGAATAGATTTACAGCTTTACAGCCTTTAAATTTCTTAGTAAGGCTACAAGTTTTTATTAGAACATTTCAAAGATATCTAACATAGATTGCAGCTATATTACAATGCCAAAAGTGCTAGAAGTGAATAAGATGATGAAACCATAAAAAAATAGCAAGAAATTACACAAACAACAAAATATGTTTGCAGCACAAATAAGGTTTAGTAAAAAAACATAAGCAAAAAACAAACATAAGGCATGTCATATGATAAAAAATTTGATTTAGATTTATTTAGAAGTTTTTTGTATACCAAAGAAAAACAACAGAAAACAAAAGAAAACATTCAAAATTGGTTTATGTTATTTTTTTAAATTATTATTATTTTATTGGTTTGAAGCCTCAACATTTTGGCTGCAGCCAGAATAGCTGAAGAACCAGAACTACTGATATGTGGACAGTAGGGTGAAGTTATCAGCTAATGCTAACAGTGTGGTTTGCTGCATCTGTACATGGTAGTTGAGCAACGTACAGAAACAGATTCTTGCAAATTTGGTGAGGGAAATTCTACTATTTTAATCATTGTTTGCGCAACACAGAGCTGGTGAGATGACAGGGGTGTCCAAGGAGATCTCCTCCCAGATCTGGACCAGGGCATCACTGAGCTTCTGAACAGTCTGAGCCTCCTCCAGGAACTGGAAATCGTGACCAGGCATTGTTGTGCACCAGGACCCACTGTAGTAGTAGAGAGTCTGACAATGGGTCCAAGGATTTGATCCCGATACCTGATGAAAGTCAGGGTATCGTTGCTTAACGTGTAGAGATCTATTTATCTCAGACCCTTTCACACCAGTCACATGTAGTCAAGGTGAACCTGCTCTCATCTGTGAATGCATCTTTGGCATTTGCCATAGAATACAAAAATTGCATTCAATGTGGCTCCACAGTGCTCATCCTGTTCCTCCTCACACAAAGGAGGAGATACCGGTTATGCTGATGGATTTAGGGCCTTCTACGGTGCTCTTTAGCTCTCCCTGAGTAACCACCTGTCTCTTGGAATCTCCTCCATGCTCTTGAGACTGTGTTGGAAGAAACAGTAAACCTTCTGGCAATTACACGGATTGATGCACCCTCCTGGAAGAGTTGGACTACCCGTGCAACCTCTGTAGGGTCCAGGTATCACCTCATGCTGCCAGCAGTGACACTGACACAAGCCAAAAGATGAGGAGGGAAAAATTTCAGTGGCCTCCAGCTGTAAAACCATTCCTGTTTTGGGAGGTGTCTCATTGTTGCCCCTCTAGTGCTCCTGCTCATTAACACCAAAGCAGCTGAAACAGATTAACAACCCCCTCGGCTGCTGAGCTGACCAGACCAATATTCCACAAATTTCACTGATTTGATGCTGTGCTCTGATTAAAAAGTGTTCCATTCAATTTTTTTGAACAACTTCTAAATCTTTTGAACTGAACTCTTGCAATAAAACTGCTAAAATATAATACGCATCTGGATCCATGCATACTTTTCGAAGCCAAAAGTAGTACAGCAGTGAGTGAGCTGCTCCAAAAGCCTGTTCAGGCAGATTTTTATTTAAAATGGCAGCCAGCTAAGGTGTCACAACCTCAGAGGCTGAACATTACAGCCCCTTCTTAGGACACCGTGGTTCACACGCTTTCCAATTCCATTCAATCTTTCATTTTACATTTTGGCACAGAACACTGAAGCTCTTAATTGTATATTACAGTGCAGCTGGCTTCCCTCTCCCCTCATCTCACTGACTAACTGTGTACTGAGTGCACAGTGAGGGAACCTGGTAACACCAATATTTCATTCATTTGTCTCTAATTGACAGCTGACATTTTCACGCACTGGCACAAAGTTTTATAGCCCTTGAAAGACGAACCAAAGAGTCACCTTAAGCACGGCCTTGTAACCCAGCTTTCTTTATGAAGTCAGAATAATAGGAAAACACCCTGTGTTATTAAACCTATGCATAACCTTGCAGTTCCTCATTATCGTGACACAAAACAGGCTCGTCACTGTACCGTTCCATTTTACCCATGATTTAGCACAAAGCCACCTAGGAGTCACAGTGACTCCTCTTTACCTGTAGCTCATGTTCTTGTAATAAACTTTAAATGATGTAATCCTCCATGTGCCTTTGTGCTTAATGACAGAGTCCTTGAGAAACATGATGAAGGAGAAAAAAGTAGCAACTAAGCTCATTTTTGCATGTTCTGAACTGCACTTGAAAATAGCCATTAGGAGTGAATCTTCCCTTCCTCAAAGCCATTACCCACAGACAACTTTTTTTATAGGCAATATCTCTGTTATTGGGATGCAATGCCGGCCTTTTTTTATGAGATTCTCCTTCAATTTTGTCCACAATCAAAGTGCTTAAAGAAGCATTTTGCTGATTCATTTTTGAGTCTGGTGGGTTTTTGATGAGGTAGTCTCAGCCACGACAGTTTAAAACCTCTAATAACTTATCATTTGACATGATTGAAATGGTAAACAAATCATCAGAGAGCCATTACACAATGTTAGGTAGGTTATTTTTGAAATACAAGCTCAGCTTATATTTAAATGTGCAACAGTAGTTATGATTGAGTACAAATTTCACATCATCAGTGTAATGTGATTTAATTTGATAACTCTTCTGACAAATGCCTCATGTTTCAAAAGGAAATTATTGTTGGATTTCTCGCACTGAAAGGTGTTTTTGTCCAATGACATGGCCACCCACTTCGGCACTGTCGGCTGGTCGCAGGCCTGGCAGACTCCATGCATTAATTAGGCTGGTAGAGAGAGGCAGTGCACGCTGCCAAATGAATGGAGCCTGTCTAGAGACAGCTACTTGTAAGCTATTCTACCCTTGATAGTGTTGCACTTAAATTTGTCTCAGTGGCTTCGCTGACCTGGGTTGTCCAGAAACTGTCGCCAAGTGAAAGACGCAAAAAGCAACAGAAGCAATGCTGCATTCTAGTCAGCTTTTTATATCTAGATGACAATGATAATAATAATAATAAGATGTAACCTATTCTTAATCAGTATTTTCAGTTGTAGCTTTAATTCAATAACCTTTTTCCTTTTACTAATTAAAAATAAGTATATGTTCATAACTTAATATGATGTTACTCTCTACCTTAATATCCTGAATAGAAGTAGCATGTGCATCATTATCATTAGCCATTACCATGTGAAGATTATATGCTACCATTGCACTGATGGATTATCATGACTATGGGCCCTGGTCATAAACTTCCATGTAATGCACAATATGATAAGGTCAATAACAGACATGGTTAAGATAACCCATTGAGGGTCAAAGTGAGCATCAGAATGGCGGGAAAAAAGTGATTTAAATGACTTTGTGAGTTACTCAACAAGCTTTATGACACCAACAACTATTCCAGTCTTCTGATCTGCTGGGATTTTCCTACACAACCACACTGAAAAATCTATTTAGTTCCCAGAACCAAAAAAAAACTGCAAACTCGTTGCCTCACAAAAAGTAAGTAAAGATTACTTAAGATGACTGTTAGGATAAAGCCATCATCATGACTAACACTATTAACAATTAACTCATCTGGAGCACAGGCCGACTCAAAATCCTTGGAATGTCTCTGTCAAAGTGTTTTGGGCAGTTTGTCCAAAGTTTGTCCATTCTTCGCTCCAGATGAGTCGAGTGCGTTAAAAATTTTACTGGCATTAATTGTAATAACTGCGTTAACGCTTTTAGCCATGCTAACGCCGTATTAACGCGATTAACGCTGACCGCACTAGTCTAAACACATTTTTTAACAAAACAAATACTATTTTTATTATTATTATTTAAAATGTAATTAAACAGAAATGTTTGTTAACTTAAAACAGCTTGCTTACATTGTTAAAGACAGTCTAAATTTGACATTAATAGATGCCACAAATGTTCAAAAGCTGCAACAAAGCATTAAAATAAATACAGTCATGTCATTAGGTGCAGAAAACATACCGTACCAAACTGTGGCACTGAAACAAGTTATGCTGACAGTGCAAAGTCCTTTTGTGGACCTGGCCGAGCAGCATTAGTACATCTATGTAGCCTACAGGAAGCAGGACTTTAGCACTAGTATCCCTGATGCTAGCAAGTCAGCGAAGCATAAATAAACAATTTCTTGCAGACTGTCTGCTTTCGTCAACTTGAATATCTGATGGTTTATTTATAGACTGAGTCAATATGATCTAAAAGCAAATCTATGATACGGCAAGTAAAACTAAAGCAAGGTTAGCAGCGCTTACCACTGATAAGTGTTACTGTTATGCAAGCATATCATTAGCAAAGAGTACAATTTACATCCAAATCATATGTTCATATTAGCATTGTTCTTGCACATGCTAGCATATTGCTCGCCTCTGTCAGTGCGCCCCAGGGCAGCTGTGGCTACAATGTAGCTTGCCATCACCAGTGTGTGAATGTGTGAGTGAATGGGTGGATGACTGTAATGTAAAGCGCTTTGGGGTCCTTAGGGACTAGTAAAGCACTATATAAATAAAGACCATTTACCATATTAGTTATTAGATTGGTCTCCAATTTTGAAAGTATTAGTAATTTTTTACTAATAATTAATAATTTTTTCTTTTTATAATTAAATTCACAATGAACACACTGAGGTTTATCATTCACAAACCATTGTATTAGGAAATACTGCTATACCACCCCAAGCAATCTGGGTGCCAAACCAGACCAACCAAGATGCCTTGAAAATATTTAGCTTATTATAGTGTAGGTACGGAATGAACAGAATGTTAATGTGATATATCTTTTTGTTTTCCTCGTTTATGCACTCTGGGTGTGTTTGAGAT
This sequence comes from Hemichromis elongatus, assembly GCA_015108515.1. NCBI lineage: Eukaryota > Metazoa > Chordata > Actinopteri > Cichliformes > Cichlidae > Hemichromis > Hemichromis elongatus. The sequence goes on from VUQR01035800.1 coordinate 12,306, forward strand.
TCTAGGTCACTGGATTCATTCATTGAAATCCACCCATGAAGTCGGCCTATGCAAATTCTTTAGCGCGAGGCTCGTACTTTTTCCGAGCCAAACGAGGTGAGTGTACCCAAAAATACATAACGCTGAGGAGCTTGGGCAACATTAAATAAAAGTGAGACAGCAACAAAAGGTCATCCTCTCATTCATGCCCTCAGGTGCTGGCACCCCTGCGACACATGTTAAAAAAAAGACAGATGCCTGGGTGTGTAATAAAAACAGCAGGGCTAAGACAGAGAATGTCCTAAATCCTTCCCTCTGGGTTAACGAGCAGACTCCGCTTTCTAACAGTGATTGACAGCAAAGAGATAAGAGGACATAGTTTAAATGCCTGGCTGATTTTGATGCCTTAATGCACAAAGAAAAACAAGTGTGAACCAAGTGAGGGGAGCTGAAGACCTCGACAACGCAGAGGTACAACGGTCACATTATCCTGATGAAGATTTCGGGACCTGCTCTGCGGCACAAGCTCACTTTATAAAAAAGAGATTTAATGCTCTCGTCTAACTTTCCGAGAGGTGATGCATGCCGCATAATAAGATTCCTGTTAAGTTGGAGGAGGCTCCGGCTCATTTGTGTAGGTGCAGCAAGGCGGCTAAAAATAGCCGCGATGGGTGACGGAGCAAAAAAGAGGCTGCATGTGAGATGTGCTTGTAACTCGGAAGAAGCGCAGGACAGATAGTGGCACGCTACTGCATTCTGTGTTAAGACGGGAGGCGAGTGAGGAGGAAGGTTGCGTGGAAGTAGAAAAGGGGATGAGGAGTGATGGGGGGGGGGGGGGGGGGGGGGGGGGGGGGGGGGGGCAGTGGTGAGGAGAATTGGGAAGAATCCGTCAGATGAGAGGAAAGAAGAGGCCAAACTCCGGGGGCTCGTCGCCTCTTTTCTCCAAACTGACAGCAGGCTCGAGCTCCTGCAGTTAAAAAGTGTGTGTATCCCGTTACACGAATCCCCCTGTGTGCTTATGCACCTTTTTGGATGTGTGTGTGCGTGGGGAGGGCAAAGCGTGCGACCTAGCTCACAGCGGATATGACTGGAGCTGGAGCCTGCTAGTGCCAAGGTACGTGACAATGCAGTGTTAAAAGCCCGAACAGTGTCCTGCTCACCCCTTGAACACATCATGTATCCCACTGAAAAGAAAAAAGAAAAAAAAACAGCTCCAAGGGATTTAGCCATGATTCACCGTGTCACTTAGACTCACATTTGTATGTTTGTGTGTGGTGTGTCTGTGTGTGGGTGTGTGTGTATTTGGAGTGCTGAGGAGGGTCTGCATGCAACGTGTGCAAAGTTCACACGTGTCTGATGGATAATTCACGGCGGCAGAAGCCCTGCATTCACACTGATTATTGATCTGTGGCAGCTGAGCTGGTGACTGCAAACGCGTCGCGCAGGACCGCATTCCGATGACACACCCCGACTGAACGCTTAAAAGGCCGGCAGAATATGTCTGTGAATGTGGGCATGTAGGAGTGTGTGACATCGTCATCAGGAACAAATTAGCCACGGCTGTATATTTTGCTGTTTCCATGCCTATTGAAGCCAGCATGTGCTTTTTCAATGCCACCCACTGCCAAATTCTAATGGGGGGG
>VUQR01035800.1:13947-45020 GCA_015108515.1 Hemichromis elongatus
ATAAGCTGGGGGGGGGGGGGGGGGGGGGGGGCAGAGGGAGGCCTACACACATACACGCTTATATAGAGACAGACACACCAACACAATTCTGCATTCGGGCCATATGCAACCATGTGTACTGGGCCATGTAGCGTCAAGTCGTAGCAATCATTCCAAAACAAGCTGAGACTTGTGTGTGTGTGTGTGTGTGTGTGTATGTGTGAGTGTGTGTTTGTGGCTTCAATATCCATAGGTGGTGATTTCAGGGGAGAAGCAGGAGACAAGTTCCCTTCCCCTATATAAAAACACATGCTTTTCTCTTCTGGTGCAAAACATGAAAGATGCAGAGGAATCACTTGAAATAACTGTTGGAACTTTTGTGGTGAACTTAACTGTCCCAGCCACGCAAACACAATCCTGTGATCTCTGTTAGCAACAGCAGCACAGCCTCCTTGTTCTCCTATAGCACAGTGGGTGTGTCAGCAAGTTGATAGCATAGACAGTATAAAACAACATCATTTTTCAAAATGTTGGTCTGTTTTGGCATCAAAACAGGACATCAGAGACTAATGGGTGATGTCAAAGTAGCGACCTTTATCTTTTATACTGCCAATGGCCAAAGAAGAACCAGACGGAAAAAGGAGGAGGCAGTTTGATCCCAAGCTTCCTAAGAATCCCATTTATTACAGGAAACTGTCATCACTTTTACTAAAGTGAAGCAACCTTTCCTTAAGATCACCACAGATATGTGTAAGGCCTTTTAAATGTACAGAAAGTTCCACATGATCTTTAAGAAAAAAAAAGCAGAATGCTCTGTCTATATGTAGACCAAAGTGTTCTGCAAGATGAGCATCATTAGATAAAACTAGCTTCCTTCTGGCTAATATTAACTACTGCTGACGCTAGGGCAAAAACAGTATAAAAGGTAGATGACATTGACTCTTACAAAAAAATAAACAACACAACATGCTCTTTGGCTAATGACTTGAAGTTAGCTAATAGCATAAAGTGCCATACCACAAGCAAACTTACATTTTGAGTAATAGTATGACCAAGATTTACAAAACGGCTTACTTAAAAAAAATAAAATAAAGCCTTTTATTAAGTATGACCCAAAATGACTGACTGAGCCCATAAACCAGTGGTTAGCAATTAATGCAATGCTCGACAACAGTTTCAGTTTCTCATTAGACCCTTGGGAAAAGTAATTCCTGCTAGAAATTTAGCAGGAAACTACTTACAGAGGTCAAAGTTGTTTTACCGTAGACTTCTGTTAGATGGGGAATCTTTTTGTAACCCCAGCTATTGCCATCTATGAACATCAGATAGAATACAGATTTTTAAACACACTGGGTTTGTGTTTTTCTGACTTAGGTGCTACTTCCATGTTTTATCATGTCTTTAGCAAGTTGCTGGATAGACTAGCCAACACAACAGTGTTCTAGCTTGCTTCTAACATTTTCGCTAGCAAAAAGCTTTCTGAAAATGTTCTTGTTGTGTGGAATTTGTGGTAAGAATAAGTGCTTTGCTGGAACCCATCTGTGTTGTTTCTTTTGTTTTTATTTTTTTGCAAACTCCTTTTCTATGTCATCATTAGCTAATGTTGCTCTCCATTGCAGCTAGCAGTAGAAGTGAACCATTCAGGCAGGCCTCCTGCAGCATGCTATCTATACACATTGGCAGTAAAAAACATGTAAAGCATGAAAACATTGCTAAAGTAGACATTAGCAGGTTAGTTTTTCCAAACATAGGTGACAAAAGCTTACCGATATCAGTCAGACGCTCACATCTTGAACTATTCAAACACAAAAGAAGCCAGATGTGTGTGTTAGGTATAATACTAAATGGGAAAAGCTGAGAATAATTTAGGTTAATATAAAAAGCCTGAGATCCCCACTGCATAAATTCCAGCATATGTTCATCTGTCTTCTGCTTTTGTAGTTACTTTACATAAAATCTAATGAAAAAAATGCATTGAAGTGAATCAAAAATTCACTAGAATGCATGAATGTAAGTGTCTGATGCTCAAAATTTCCTGCACCAGCCTACCCACCTTTCTTGTATCCCCCCTAATACTCAAACAAAGTCTAAAGGCATGTCAGCATCTCACTATTTACTTTGCTCTCCTGAGAACGCTGACATTTATTGTGGATGTAGGAACAACATCACTGCGCTGTATCAAACTGTAGTTGATTACATACTGAAAGCCCCTGGAGGCCTGAAAAATAAAGAAGTAAAAGAAAGGAACATGAGTGTGCTCTGTTAAAAAAATAAATAAATTATACGTAGCACCGCTAATGAGGGATTGTTTTAAACCAACCCCAACATGGATTCTAAAACCACAGCACGAATAAATTTTTAATATGTCCCAAATCTTCATGAAAAAACAAAAAGGCTACAAAATGTGCCCATGTGCCTTACGCGTGTGAAAAATATGCATGCGTGTGTTTAAATTTGCCTCCTCTTTCAGCACTTGCAGCCCCTATATCAGACAAGCCTATGGGTGAAGGGTGACTTAATTGTTTTGACTTCTAGTGTCAAGAATACAACAGCAGGAACACATGCAGCCCAAAGCCAAGGATGCTCAAATGTTCTTGTATGGATTTAAAACCTTGCTGAAGCCAAAAATAAATAAATAAAATAAAAAAAATCCTGCAGTTCATAGGAGAGGCATGCTAAATTTGCACTCCTTAAGTTAAGAGATGAAAGTGGTTCAAGTTCAAAGATGGTAGGTGAAACCTGGGATAGGGGTTGGTCTAGCAGATATCATGTATGAGCATTGCTTTGTTTTTCATGAAAAAAAAAGAGTTAAAAATAACTCAATAGGAAGATGTTTTGTAGAGGCTTCATAAAAGGAATCATCTTTATTTGCATTTTACTTACAATGTGCAGTATTTTCCTTTTCTTCGAGAGCAATCTGCTTGTCTTAAATCCATAAGATTAAGGACTGGCTATAATTCCAAGTAAGAGGCTTCAGAAATCCACATAAAAGTCTTCAGGGAATGAATGATTTCACCAGGGGGTGGCCCTAAGCCCCAAACACTCAGTAGAAGTGGGTCTCCAACACTGAGACGGTCGGGAACTCCAGATTGTTGGGGGATGTAGCCAGTGAGTCACATCTGATTCATGTTGGTGTATTGACTTTTGGGTCAGGCTTTTTCATAACTTATCTGTTACACTGTTTATTGTTTTATGGCTGTTTTAACCGATCTAGTTACCATGTTTCTGGTGCTATATAAGATTTAAATTATTTTTCACATTTTATCAAATATAAACCAGGGTTGACTCAAGTCTTTGAAACCCAAAAGACAGTGATGTTGGCACAAAAAAATATCACACCCCAATGTTTCACTCATACTCTTTTAGCAACACAGCATTTGGGATTTTGAGGCTAACAAGCCAACTTGATTGATAACCATTAAATGTATTTTTCCCTTGAGGGCAAATTGTAAATGATGTTTTCTTCATAGTTTTTCTTTTTGCATCATCACCAGGTCAGGCTTTATGAATGTTACTGTCATAGCAAAGTACCCGGTGTAATAGGCTGTATATAAAAGATGGATGTAGCCACCACAACATAAGTCAACAAATCGAACACTCTTTAAAACTTCTGTTTTAAAGACTTGAAGCATAGATAGCATGGCCATCTCCATAAGGATGCCATATTTATTTTAACACTATCCCTGCCAGTGACAAAATATTCGATCAATAAGTGGTTTCAGTTAGCATTTTAGATAGATATCTGCTATTAGTGCTAAAGGTTTCACCAAAAGTGGAGCATAAATTTCTTGCATGGGCTGCTGGTGCAGTTAACCACAAGTCATGCCTCAGCATTGCAGCTAACATGGTGAAAAAGGCATAACTTTTACTTTGAAGGTAAATTCTCTCAATTTCCAGTTACTGTCACACTTTGCATCATTCCTTTACAGCTCAGGGAGCAATGTTTGCCAGTCATTCAGGGGGGTCTCCCATGCTACCATGGGCATCTGCTGCAATCTGCTATTGACCAAAGCAATCTAATGGAGGTTTTCGCCAACTAGTTAGGGGAATGTTCATTTCTCCCCAGAAACTAGTTAATGGTAGTAGTATTCTAATAACTGACAACCATTATGAATAATGTGTCATAACCATTATGGCAACAACCACTAATCTCTAGGTCTTTTGTGACCTTATTCACCTAATTTTACATTGTGACATGTTGAAAATGTTGGACAAATTAACATTGCATGGTTAGTGCTAGCATGACTCTAACATGAGAGTCAACAAAACATTTATTTGTCCAAGCTAGTAAACATGTTTGTTTGGGCTCAACAGTCTATGTGGATTGACTCACTTTGGGAGACAACCTCAAGTGGTCAGTCGGAGAACTGAATTTATTTTTAGGATTTCACGTTACATTTTTTTTTTTTACGCCTAGTCTTGCCTACCACTTGGTAAACTGAGTCTTGGCATCATCAGCTATTATCAGAATAAAAGCAAAAATGGACACAATGGTTTTGATATAAATGACAGAATCATGGTGATATTTGGCAGATTAATATATAAGATTTTTTTTTAATAAAACACCTTTGGAAGTGAATCCACTGACGCCACTTGTTTTTTCTTTTTATTTATTTTTTTTACAGCGTATTTATGGTCACATATGAAATTCTGGCAATACCCGAACAGAGAAACCGACAAACACTTTTACTTACATTTAAATTTGGGAACAACTTGGATTTCCCTTGAAGTGATAATGTAGTTATCCAGATGTGCAGCTGCAAGTTGTCATTCTGCTGCAAAGCCTTAGCAGTCTCTTAATTGCCCATCTGTGTGTCCTGTCCAAACCCTTTTAAGATATCTTTCTTTATCTCCAACGCCTTCTTTCTGTTAAAAACAAAGTAACTTTGCTAATGTTGAGAAGCACTGTTAGTTTTTAAACCAAGTCAACGTTAAATAAACCTTTTCTTAATGTACAGTCAAAAGGGTAAATATGTATTTGGTTGTTTTGAGTACTAGCATGTTACTTTTGCCTTTACATATGTGTACAATTAAGACGTTAAAGCTCATAGCCCTTCAGGCACCTTGTCTTAAAGTATGTGTTGCATAAGTTCCACGAAGGTCAGCAACCACTTGCTTTCCCTTTGGCGCCTTTGACCAATAAGCGTTCTATGTTCTTTAAGGCCTAAGATTGATGTTCATGTGGATATAATCAGCATAAATTTATAGCTAAATACTACATGCTTAATCAAATGTGAATTAGGGGGTCCAGATCCTTTCATGCATTGTCTTCTGCAATTGCATTTGTCTTGTTTATCCCAACAAATTTGTACATTTCAAGATGTATTTTTACCTCCTTTTTTGCCTTGCCACATTACCTATCTGCTTTTGATCACCGACTCTCTGACTGCATACCTCCTTTTCTCAGAATTCTTCAAAGGAACAAAGGCGAAAAATTGTCATCTTTTCAGCACTGTTATATCAAGTGCTGGTGTTTTGCAGCACTCTTGAATTCATTATGTCGTAATAGGGGGGAAAAAAGCATTCTGATTGATAATTCATTTGTTTCATAACAGGTTTTCACCAGACTGGTCTTTACATCCACACCTTATGGAGCGCACGAGACAGAAAGAAACAAAGAGGGAAAAGATTTCTGTGAATTGAGCTTGAGATCATTCCATGGGCCAAAGTTTAAAGTCTCCTCCTCTCTTTGAGTTAATTGTGCTTTTTCCAGGGCAGACACAAAGGAAAGAAAGTTAGACAAAGTTAAAACGAGGCAAACAGAGGAAAACAGAATAGGGAGAAATAGGAAATAGGCTTACATCTCATCTCTTTGTGCTTTGCATGACAGCTCTTTGAGGAAAAAGAACAAGATAGCTGGAAGCCACTGCGGTGGTAGCACTGACGTTGGCACACTATGAAACATTTAATTGCACCATCATTCAGTGGAGGAAGGAACCGATGGCTTGTGCTGCTCTGCCTGCACGTCTTCTCAAGCCGTGAAAGCCCATCAGTGATCCTGTTCGATGTTCCAAGTGGGCTGGGCAAGGCACTTTTTTTTCCGAAATGGATCATTAGCTTGTAATATTATTAGAAACACTTTGGGCCACCATCTCATATTTCTGCAGTGTGATCACATGATGAAATTTGTTCTAATGTGGGGAGCACAAGTGTGACTTGTGACTCTCTCTCTGTCTCTGAGGGTATTGCGCTCTCTCTCTGTCTCCTGTATCTCAGTCAGTCATATCAGACCCGACCTCGCTTCATGCTCAACAAGCTCAAGCCGTGTTACCAAGACAAGAATTTTGGAGTGTTTTTTTTTTTTTTTCCTCATGGTGCTGCATAGACAGGGTCATATGTGGACTCTCACATGTGTTACATCTGTGTCTCAGTTCATTTTCTGCTCAAGACAACATGCCAACTGGGCAGAATGAACATATACTATGTAAGAGCAAAGAGGAAAGAAACATTAAAGGTAGAATTTATGTATCCTTGTGCATAAAAATCTATATTTGTACTGATGCTGTGCAGTAGTAAACTTGATTTGAGGAGGTATATGAGATCTGTGTACAAAGAAGCCACAGTCAAATATCGCTGAGTGAATAGAAACAGTCACAGTATGTGGATCTGTTTTAACATCTGCAACTGATGACCTCAGATATACAGGCGGAAGTCATACTGGATTGCCTCAGGGTCCTACACAAACATGAAATTTGCCACAGCTCAGAGGATTTTAGATCGGAGACACCAAACTATATTTCAGTACCTTAAAATGGCAAGGACCAGAAAAGAAAGGGCAGAAAAAGAGAGAGAGAGATGCCACAATAGCATTTATGCACTGGATTATATATTAAGATTTTAACTGTACAATCAGTGCTTTTAACTCTGAAGCATTCATAATTTTTCAGCACTTCCTCTAATACAACCAGAATGATTAGCCACTCTTAATTTTCAGTGCATTAGTTTAGTCCTGAACGTTTGAAGCAGCTGCCAGCTGCAGAGCTGAAAAGTAAAGCCAGTGCAGAATTACCAAAAACTTCAGTTCTTCTAATGGCCACTTGAGGCTGGCTCCAAAAGCGAGTCAATGCTCGTAGACTCCCATGAATGTCCAACTTCAAAGCAGAAATAAACATTTTTGCAGAATAGCAAGAAAGAAAATCAAAACAACAACAACGACAGCCTACTAGCTGTAAGCTAGGTGTCACATTGGACAGTTAGTTACTAAAGTGGCCCTTTCTGCTTACATATTTTTGATGTAAGTACCATCTAATCATGCACCAATCATGCATTGGTTTTGACAAGTGAAAATCTAGTATTTGTACACCACTTAGCATTAACTAGCAAGTGTCTATGCATACAGGTTAGTGAGCTTTGTTAAAAAGATGCATACATAGTGTTAGATAGCTTGTTCAAAAACCCTGAACGCAGTGAGTGTAATGCTAAATGCAAGGCTTCAGAACCAAAGATTACAAACATATTGATGGAAGTCTGTCAGTTAAAATGAGTGGTCATGGTTAAAGCCACTGAAAACTTTGTTTGAAACCAAATATGAAAAATGACGGCATCGTGTCAGCAGGCAGCCTGTTTCAGCAGCTCGTACTCAGTACTGAGTTTTTCTCTTTTTAATTTGTGTTTCTGTTAATTCTGGTTTGCTTGCATACACAATGGAGTGGACCTTTTTGGGAAAACTCTGTTTTTATTTTCCTTTTTTTAATGGTTCTTGTGCTTGGAGGCTGTGTGAGCAGCCATGCTCCCATTATTTACAGAAGGGATCAGCCGTTAGCTCTCTGTAGCTTTGTGGTGCTACATCCCACCGAGTGGCCTGATGTTTCCCACGAGCTGAGGAGGAAGAGAATTGGGACTCGTGCCAGCATTTGAAGTCAAAACTGGAGGAGAACAGGGTACAGACCCATCGTCTTGGGGAATGTGGGATCCTTCACAACAAAGTGGATGAATCCCAGGCTGTAGGAGATTTATGGTGGGTGAATGATCTGAACCAGTTCTTCATCAGGTTTGACCAGACACTTACCCCTCCCCCAGCCTAATCATCTCTACTGAAAACCTCCCTATATCTGACCAGTGCCTGCTTTTCTTCCCATGACTTTACACCTCTCAGCCCTCAGCAATCACCCACCCACTCTGCTTCATCCTAAAGCCTCCATCCCCCACCATCACTTGTCCCTTTCAACACTGAAAGGCTGCAGGTCCGGATGGTATCAGCTTCAGGCTCCTGAGATGCTGCACAGACCAACTATTTAGCATCATAGAATACATGTTCAACATGAGGCTGAAGCTGGGAAAAGTGCCATAGATGTGGAAGACCTCCTGTATGGTACCAGTATAGCAGCTACAGGCTGACCTTGCTTATATGAAGACCCTCAGGAGGCTTGTTCCTCAAACATCCCCGCCCTCTGGTGAGGTCTGTTTGCCTACCAGCCTGGTGGGTTTGCATCAGGTTGATGATGGTGCCATAATTTACATCCTGCACCAAGGTCTGACCCATCTGGAGAAGCCTGGAAGCACTGTGAGGATGTGTTCTTTGAGTTCTCCAGTGCTTTTAATATCATCCAGCCTGGACTTCTGAGGGATAAGCTGAAGCCATCAGGAGTAGACCATCACCTATCCCAATGAATTCTGGACTACCTCACTGGCTGCCCACAGTATGTAAAGACATACTATTCTGGTGTGCAGTGCGGAGGCCCCGCAGGGAACTGTACTGAAATGGTTCCTGTTCACCCTTTACACTGCAGATTTCTCCATTCATACTACCCAGGATGCCATCTACAAAAGTCTCTGATGACTCTGCCATAGTTGGCCTCAACCTTATTCTGATCAATGTGGGTAAAACCAAGGAGCTTGTGGTGGATTTCTGCAGGCGCCGACTTTCCACACTGATACCAGTGAACATCCAGGGGACGGACATTGAGATAGCGGACTTCCTTCTCACACCCCAACTGGTCACGGGAGACCGGTTGTGGTGGCAATATACCCACACATATATTAAACACTTCCAAACAAATTAAAAATTCAATGTGATTTGCAATAATTTGTACATTTTTAATACCTAAATCAATGTGTATATTTGGTTTATTTACTGGTACTTTTAAGTTGTATCATAAAAAAGAAGCACAATAAAAACAAAATATTTTCTTTATGAAGTAAAGGATTTTTTTGTAGCCTAAGAATCTAATGCGGTGCACTCAGTCAATATACACCACCTCTTTAAAGATCTGTAAGAATTTATACTGCCTAATCAATAAGAGATAATGGCTGTACTTTGAATGTACTGTACTTCATGAAAGACTGTTTCCCAATTGATTTAAAATGAAAAAGGTCCTTTCAAGAGAAGAGAACAAATCAATGCTCATAAAACACTATATATTTCTGTTCTTGTCCCAACGTCACCCACCATTTAATCCATCAATTGGTCACACGGTACATTTTCCTCCATTATTGCTTTCCATCTCTCTCTCTCTCTCTCTCTCTCTTTCTTTCTCTCTCTCTCTCTCTTTTTTCTTTTTTGGCTTTGTGGTGCCTAATAAAATCCCATACACAATCCATTAAAAGTAGAAATCCACCCTATGATACGTTTACTCTTACATATCATCGATCTGGGATGTGTGTAGCACATTCCAGGAGCTATTAGGTGATGAAGTGTCGCAATTTCCTGTTTTCAGGCCCGTACTTTCTCTCAGATAAGTTGGTTCCTAGTTGACATGGTTACTACATTTCCCAGAATGCTGGAGAAAATTCTAAAATATGCAACTGTGACATTTGCATTATGAGAAAAACCACTAGCAATAAATGTGAAACAAGGTTATTAGACTTTCCTCCCATGTTTGGAAGAAATTAGGCTCTTGAAAGTTATTTTCTTTCAGTGCCGCACTGGATTGCTTTCTATTGAGGTTATGGGTGGTAGGGAAACCATTGTCTTCACACAGCAAGAAATGCTCCTCTGTAACAAACAAACAACACAACAGACCCAGTTAATTCGGAAATATAATGTCAGTGGATGATTTTGGTGTTTGGGGGAGTTCTCTTTTCATATAGTTCTTATCCTCTTTACCTGAGAGGCTGCCCACAACAAAAGATTGAATACAATGCATCCCATGACTCAATACTTCATGCAAAATTGGGTCACCGGAGTGTTTAAACTGTGTGCCAAGTGAACAACGGGATAGTGGTTCAATGTCCATAGCTTCATAGCAAGCTGCTCTGCTTGGCAGGCAGCATCATAAGATCACCCCCAGGGTAAAGCTCTGCAACAGAGTACAACACAGTCAGGAATTGGAAAGACAAAGTCGTCCCTTATTATGGGGTTTCATTCATGTTTGGGGCTACTGAAACACATTATACAGCATGTGGACACTTGATCGGTTTTAATGTCACCGCAGTCCAATTAATGCATTCCCTTTTATATCTGCTCTGAGTTTTTGATTTCTGAATATGTATTTCAGCTGTGCCAGAAATGTTTATTGAATACTGAATGCATCACCTGGCAGTAATTACAGCATCAATTGACATTTTAATGGACAAATCTTTCTGCTCCAACGTTCTCAGTCTCTATCACTTTACATAAACAAGTGCATTTTACGCACGTCTGCCTTCCATTACCCTGGTGCATGCTGGGATAGACTCCGGCCCCCTGTCACGACCCTGACAAGCAAAAAGTGGGTACAGAAAATGGATGGTTGTGTGGATCGATAGACATGGGCTTCATTCGAAATCTTAGCCCATTAATTAAAAAGACCACATGTGGACTCAAACCAAATGATAGAGACGTTATGGGGAGAATTTTAATGCACCTAAAGTCAAGTTCATTTACTGTTCACAAAATTCCCCAATAAATCACAGCAAAACACTGGCAGCTAAATTTCCATACAAACTTTCTTGATTTTCCACAATAATAATTGCTGTACTTTGAATGTACTGTACTTCATGAAGGACTGTTTCCCAGTTAATTTAAAATAAAAAAGTCTCTTCAAGAAATGATACTAATAATACTAATTGAGTTAAAATAATTTACTTTGACTATGTAACAAATTTCATGAAATACTTGGACATAAAAAAATCATAAAAACAACTTTATCCCTGCTTCCTGACTAAGTTTCATTCAAAAGTGAATTGTTTACATATATTGTTTACATGTATAGTAAACTCACCAGCTGACTGTGCTGACAGTTCGACTGCCCAGAGCAAAGCCTGCAATCCCCTGCAAGCCATTGACGAGAGGATAGGGTTTCAGTGCAAGAGCTGTTCCAGCAATCATCATGGGGAATGTAAAGTGTTTGGGTAATAATAACTCAGGCAGATTAAAACTCCGAGGGAACACAGTGTAGTGCATAATGGAGCATCACAGCAAGACATTGCGATACTCACACTTCCTGGACCACAGTTTGAGCGTGCCTAGCTTAAGGACTGTTTGAGTGGACAGGGATATTAACCTGAGTGGTAAGATAAAATGTAGTGGGATGTAAATCCGTATGACTGAAAACTGGTGTAGTCCCGGAAAATTCTGTGAAGCAACATTTTTGTGGTCTAAATATTAACCTGCTAGCTACTTGAAAATGTTTATATTACTTATAGGGGCTCTGCCATTGCTACCATTGCAGCAACACCACTTAAACAAATAAATTACTTTAACAATAAATTATTAAACTTTAACTATATATACAAAGTGTTACTATAAATGGCAAACGATATCAAAATTACTTCTCTAAATACATAGTTAGTTAATCTGTCAGGAGAGTCGATCGTACCGACAGTCCTACTGCCTGACCAAGACCCGCAGTCCCAAAGCAGCTATGTAGGAAAGTATAGCAGTGCAGAAGCTGCTCCAGCAATCATCATGGGGAATGTTAAATGTTTTGGCAATAATAACTTGGCAGATGAAGTTAAGTGTACTTTTCTCAAAACATAGTTACCTGATGTGTTAAGAGACAGATGTTAGTTTTTGTGCCCTATACACCGCACAATTATAGAAATAATTATTATACAATTAGTGGCTAGAAGTGATTCATCACTACAACACAGTAGCATGTGAAAACACTGTTCTTGGCCAAAGTCTCAATAAATAATGATAGACAAATCACAGTACTACGAAATTAATGATTTTCCAGTGAGTAGAAAGAAACAAATTTGTAGAATTTCACTCCACAAAATATATACAAAGTGCATATAAGTCAAGGAAAGTAAGAAAACAAAATAAATGTGCTAATTTACATTGGATAAGGACATTGTTTACACATACAGTGCTGTACTGAAAAGGTATTTAATGATGTGAGAGTGCACAGATGAGCTATGCCAGGCTACCAGCTAGCTTTTGTCTCAATGCCCTACTGCTTGCATTATTATAAGACAACATTTGTTCAACATTTAAAAAAATAAATAAATAAATAAATAAATGGTGCCTCAAAGTGATTAATTTATTACAGAAGGCTCAGTCATGGAGCCCATTGATAACTAAACCTTAACGTAATTCTTAGACATGCAAGCACTGTAAAATAAATTACCTTTCCCCAAAAGAGACTAATCGCAAATCAACTGAAATAACCTTCATGAATACATTTACATTCCCACATTAGCATGCTTTTAACATTTTATTTCCTCAGTCGCATTGCTATTTATCGTTTTAAGTTATACTTAAAAAGAACGGTAAACTAATATATTGTAAAAAAATAAATAAATAAATTAAAAAAAGCATGTCTAATACACTGTACTGCTTTTTTAAAAATCTTTTCATATAATACTTAATATCTTGATATTTACCTTGAAACAATAACCAGATTCCTAACTTGTTTTGCATCTAAAGCAATTTATGGCCAGTTTTGATATTTAACATTTAAATGCATGTGCCTTCATTGAATTATTGCACTGTTTCTCAATACATTTTCCACCCCTGAGGAACAGGAGCTAATTTCTCCTATATCTTATATCCTTTCACCTCTCGCTTTTTAAAACCATTCTGGTCCTTCAGCAATTATATCCAACTGTGTGATAGTTCGGTATATCTGCCACTTACTGTTCATTAAATGTCAGTAGGAATTAAAGGCAAGCCCTGCAGGATGAATAATATAATGTGTGAGGCATTAATTGATTGGTGTTCACTACAAAGAACCTGGTGAATCTCTTGGATGCAGGAGAGTGATCGATATTGTTGCCCAGAAGAGATGTTCTGTTGTTGTGCTCTCAGATATGAATATTAATGACTTGTGGTTGGAGGCACGATGTAACAGATCGACCGTTTTATAAATAATAACTGGGTGAGATGATATGGATTTTTCAAACCTCTCTTAGAAACGTTTTGCTAATAAAACTAATACATCATCTGCGGTACAAATGAGACAGTGGACACTCCGGTAAGACCACCTAACTGAGCTGTATTAATGGATGGAACGCAGATACTAATGTTGCACTCGTACACAGTGATATTCGGTGTATTAAAAGCAGTATTTCCACATTTTCGCCTATGTTTTGGCTGTAAAAAGACCTTACTGCTGGTTGCATCTGAGGTCACGAGATGTTATTCTTTTCCGGCCGTGATGCAAAACAAACATATGCAGTGTTCAAAATGAATTGCAAATAGTCACAGCTGGTTACTGGTGCATTATTCAAGTTCAGGACTGCGTTTGTTTGCCTCCACGAGTCTAGCCTATGTGTGCTTTATGTGTGCAAGCCTGTAAATAATGCATTTCATGTTTAACTTTTACCACTGCTTCCCGTTCCATTTTCCAGTCTTATTCCGAGTCCGACAGCTGGCTTCATTGTTCGTGCTTCCACATAATTGCGTTACATGTGATTACACTTGGTGTGTGAACAGCAGTGTTACTTCGCAGGCGTTCCATCTAAACATGAACATCCACAGTCATTAGGGCTAGGTTAGCTTATACTGATGCAAGAGGTACTTAGCCCTAATGTACCACCATTTTCATCATTATTGTGCAAATTTATGCAGCTAAGTGCAGCAAAAAGTCCTCTCATCACCTACACGGGGAGGAACCTGATTGTGATGTAAGGTTTTCGACATATTGTTCTTCTTGAATGCACAGAGTCTCTCGGGAAGATGGCATGTTATATAGGAGGTGTAAAACATTTATTGAAACAAATGTTTGGAACTGAGTTGTTGCTCTCTTTAAAATAATCATTTTTTTGTATACTGCAGCATCCTGGCACCTGGGTAAATTAGAGAAGAATTTTCAATACTTTAATCTGGTTTTAGAGTCTAAAACAGGGGTGTTAAACATAAGGCCTGGGGGCCAGAATCAGCCTGCTCCATTCTAGCCCACGGGGCAGCTTTGGAAAATGTGAAGGAGGGCATAAATTTCGGGCTTTTAACTGAATTTCATCACTTTTGCAACTTTACAATCTGGTCAATGAGATAATAGAACTTTTTATGTCATTTTACACATTTTTCTTACAATTTAAGCCTAAAGAATCATATTGACTTTTTTCATTTACTACAACAGCATTTTTTTTACTACGTAGAAAACCTTTATTGTTGACATTGTGCTTCTAATTCTTATATTAAAATAATCTCAGGGATTAAATGTGTTGTTACGGTTCTTTACGCTGACACAAAGAGGAATTTTGCTGATCATTTTATAACGTAAAATGTGTTTGACATCCCCGGTTTGCACGTGGCAATATCCCCAATATTATACATGCCCTAAACCTTTCTTTGAGTTTTGTTTACCTCACCTACCAACTATTCCTTTGCGTTACAGGTGCTTTGGTGAGCTTTACTCACATAACTGGATTCATTTATTTGAAGTCGTCCCCTGAAAAAAAAGTATCCTGCACACAGTTGTGCACTTTTCTTATATCTCCCCTTTAGAGGAGCATATTGCTTATGAGTCTCATAGGATCAAGCAGCAGAAGATCATTTGTCTTCCCTGCTGTGTGTCTCAGAGCTATTTCTTATTGAGTTTATGTATTTAGATGTCAGTGCCAGTCTGTGTTATATGTGTATTCTTGGAAAGCAGCGTCAGATACATCAGTTATGATAGAAAATTGAGGAATTAAAGAGGATCCACTGTTTCACCAAATGGAAAAGGGGGGAAAAAAGTCATGCAGTAGAGCATGGCTGGAGAAAAAGCTGTTGTGTGATTAAGGACAAGGTCTGAGCCATTGAGGGGGGGGGATTATTCACACAGCTGGAAAAAAACCCAAATGTTGTTTACACAAGTTCATTCTTTTTCGAGTGCCTGGTGCGGCAATTAGCGCAGAAAATGTGCGGCGTTGAGAAGCAGCAGCTTTGAATTCTTTTATCTTGAAGGTAAAACAGGCTGGATGCATACATGAGTTAGCCATAAATTACTTATAGACCATATGTATACTGCAATTCTTTATTTCCTCTTTCAATTACAAGTTCTGTTTATAGTCTGTACAGCACTGAAGGCACACAAAAAAAAACAATAGATATAATGGAACATAAGTATATACAAAATATACAGAATAAATAATTAACTCTATTTAAGTAGAAAAGCTACAGAGTGTGTGCTTACATGAACTGTTCCGAATGTTGAGTTTCCAAGAGTATGAAGAGCAAATAGTATAAATCCAGAATAACGACAATGTCTACATGTCACTCGCCAACTCGTCAGCTGTTTATAATGTGAGCTGGGAAACAGAGAGAAGTCGGCTGGAATCTGTTTTCTATCAAACTGGACCTTCACTCGCGTTCGGGCAATGTTACGTTCCAGGAAGTTAATAAATGTGAGCACGAGGAACGGACAATGTTCCCAGATGCCGTTGTCAGACAGAAAATAGTGGCACACGTCTCACATACAGACACTCATACACACACAGATCAATGATTTTCCACTTTAGTGGATTTTTTTTCATCTTGAAAAAACAAAAACAAAACAAAGAAATTTCAGCAGGACTCTGATTGTCATGCACCATCTTATGGCATTTGATTAGTGCAATGCATTTTTACAACATTACAGTGGTGTATATAATTTACTTGAAGTGCTCTACTTACTGACTCAAGAAATAAAGAAGTAGCTTGTACAAAAATAAATAAAGTTCCTATGTTGTGTCAATTAACTGACTGAAGGATAGCTTTCAAACTGCACTCCTATCCCTGTATTTTTTTATGTTTATTTTTTTTATGTACATGTTGGCAATTTACTGACTCTACGGCACAATGAGCATTCTGGTTGCGGCAATCCAGCTGGCTTATGTTGACAGAGGATGTAATCAGGTCATACCCAGAGTCAGGGTAAACTGATTAAACAGCATTTCTGGGTCAAGTGATGATTGAAATTCACTCACTTCTTCCCAAACATCTGCTTTATCCCGTCAGGATGTTGGAGCGTGAGGGGGATGGGGTGCTATGTGGATCGATTCATTTGGCTACAGTAAAACCGCAGAGATTTAATCATTTTTTAAAAAAAAAAGGTTGATTTTAACACAAGTCTGCTCAACAGACTGAGAGTTTTAGGCTACGTCCACACTAATGCGTTTTCGTTTGAAAACTCATCATTTTGTCTCCGTTTTGGCCTCCCGTCCACACTGAGACGGAGGGAAAACGGAGCGTTTTTGGAAACACTCTCGAAAACGCATCGATCTGTAAACGCAGCGTTTAGGCGTAGTGTGGACGGCCAAAACGGAGATTTTTGAAAACGATGACGTATGTTAGTCATATGATGCAGTCATGTGACCACTTTGAGCAAACAAAACAACTGCAGTACGATGCCGTCTGACCATCTTGGTTAAAGTTTTTAGTGGCCGTGTTGAAGATTAATATGTACTAATTTGTGACTCGGAGCAACAGCTCCACCTCGTTATCATTCAATTTGACACATTCGGTGCTTTGTCTCACCATTTCACCGCTCGTTTTAAAGAGCCAGAAAGTAAATGAACAACACATGGAAATTATGCAGGTCGTCTTGTCTGTTTCACGCATGCGCGGTACTGGACGTGCAAAGGTGTGAAAAACGACTCAAAACGATAGTGTGGATGCGGATTGTTTTTGCACAAAAGCTCCATTTTCCAATCG
The DNA here is from genome assembly GCA_015108515.1 of Hemichromis elongatus. Taxonomy (NCBI): domain Eukaryota; kingdom Metazoa; phylum Chordata; class Actinopteri; order Cichliformes; family Cichlidae; genus Hemichromis; species Hemichromis elongatus. The sequence goes on from VUQR01035800.1 coordinate 30,908, forward strand.
ATCTGGACTAGTGTGGACGTAGCCTTAACCTCTTAATCATCCAACGGGGTCAGTGTTATGGTTGGGGTTTAGGGTATTTTCTGAAAGCAGAAATTGATGCTGTTTAACTGACGCTCTGTAGTTTTCATCTAACAGACTGCGTGTGAATGGTGTGTCCCCCTTAACCCTAATCCTGTACTCAACCAGCTCACTGGACGCTCATCTAGGGTTAGGTTCGGTTTTTGTTTTGGCCACAGCAAACTGAATCTTTGAAGATGATGTTACATTTAAAATGACGTCTCAGTGGTCCTGTGGAGATTAAGCGGTTAAGTTACATTTGGCCATAAATAATGACGCCTTTTACCAGCTACATAACACGGCTGTCAACAGATGAAACGTAACAAAAGAGTCAGCCAATCACATTCTGTGCTACAATTTAAGAGATGTGCCCATCATATATCTATATTTATATTTCACACTGTGGAAAGTACAAGAGGGCAAAAAGGACAAGGCACTTAGATCAAACATTTTTATATATAAATAAATATATATATATATATATATATATATATATGTATATTTATTATAATTTCATAAGCTCAGTTAAATGCAGTTTGATGCTCCAGAACTTCCAAATAGTCTGGTTCAGTATGCAGGTTAGCTTTGAGTTCAAAGTACTCGTTTTTTGTTTGCTCAAGCATGACCTTGTGCGGTCTTGAGTACATAATCGTCTCCATTAGTTTCACCTCCTCCTGGTGCCCTGGGACCTGCATGTCTACAGCGGGCTGAAGCTGAGGCATGTTTTTTCTCAGGTATTCCGTTATTCCGAGCTGCTGCAGCTCCTTCTCTCTCTCCAGAATGTTCCTGTACAAGGAGTTGGGGTTGCTGAGAGTGACGAACTCCGCGGGGCACTCTCCGGGCATGGATCTGAACTTTGAGCTGGGGTTTCCCGTGAGGGGCGACGTGTTCTCCTTCTCCATGATGCTCCGGCACAGGTGATGCTTAGAGCTGGGCTCGTCGAGGTTATAATCCATGTCGGCGTCGTGCTCCTTGTGCTGAGAGCAGTAGGTGGGGTTGCGGCAGATCTGCACGATGGGACTGTGCGACCTGTCCTCGTACAGAGTGGCGGACCCCGTCCTCTGTGTCAGAGTGTGGTGAGTGGTTTTCTGTCCATACATGCTGTAATGCAGGTGAATGGGGGAGCTGCTGCTGGTGTTTTCTCGCGGCTGCTCCTCTGCTGCTTTTTTCTTCGCCCTCCGCCGCCGCCGATGCACGACGAACACCACCAGCCCCGCCGAGCAGAATATAACCATGAGGACAAAAACAAGAAGGCTTAAAATGAGCACAGACAGTGGGATGGTGTCTGTGAGTGAGATGATCAGACTCCTGTCACTGCTGTCGGGCCCCAGGGTGGCTGTCACACTCTCTTCATTTGAGGGCAATGGGTGGTAGGTTCCTAAACCGGGACAAAGCACCTCATGATGAAGGCTTCTCAGGTCGGTCTGCATCATTTTCTTTGGCGTGTGACACAAAATGGAGCCCACCACTGTGTCCTTTCTCAGTTTCTCTACCCATTGTTTGAGGCTGAGCAAGTCACAGCTGCAGTCCCAGGGGTTGTCCTCTAAATAAATCTGCTCCAGCGAGTCGAGTTGATCGAGCACGTTGCTCACTGGCAGGTGCATAAGCAGGTTTTTTCTCAGGTTTAATTTGGCGAGAGGCACGTTGCGAAATATCTGCGCTGGAAGAGAGCTGAGCAGGTTGTTATTTAATGACAGCAGCTTCAGGTTTGGCAGGGGATTAAATGTGCCTGGAGCAATCTCTTTGATGAGGTTGTATTCCAGATATAGGTATTCAAGGTTGTGCAGTCCTACAAACATGGTGGAGAACAGCTTTTCGATTCTGTTGCCGTTTAAGTAGAGCTTTTTCAAGCTGCTCAAGCTGAGAAAAGTTTCATTATCAATGTAATCGATTCTGTTGTTCGCCAGGTTGAGCAATTCTAAACTATCGTATGTAACAAAGTCATACTTCAGAAGTTTTTGAATCATATTTCCCGTCATAACGAGCTTAGTTGGGCTTTCCTTAAGTATTCCGATATCCGACACCTTTTGAATTCCTCGGTCTTGACAATGCATCAAAAACCCAGCCACGGGGTGATTGTGACAAGAACAGTGCTCCACACAAGGACTGCTGGGAAAGTGAGATGGTGTTGGGATTCTGCCGTCATCCTTGGCATTGACCAACTTGGGAATCTGAGCTACTTTGGATGAGGGAGTAACAACCATATCCAGTGACTTTGATGGCTCCTCTAGGGGAATATTGGCGTGGGATGGACAGAGAATGTCCCTCTTCACCTTAGCCAGAATCGACCCCTTGAGGTCATGTGGTGTGGTGCAGATCACGTCGCTGATTGATGATTGGGCTCTCATGTTCTCTATCCAGATTTTTAAATGTAAAATGTCACAGTTACAGACCCAGTCATTGTCTTCCAGGAGGAGTTCCATTATGCGCCCGATATGCTCCAAAAAGCCGACATAGGGTAGTGTCTGAAGCTTGTTGCCACGTAGGTCCAGGTGGGTGAGTGGTACAAATCGGAAAATGTTGCTGGGTAAAAACTCGATGGAATTGTCATTGAGGATGAGGACCTTGAGGCGGATCAGTTTGTTGAAGGCCCCTGGCTCGATGACCCGTATGAAATTTGTGTCAGCTTGGAGAAATTCCAAATTCACCAGGCCTTGAAAAGTGTCCTCTTTCAGTGTGACGAGGAAATTGCTATTTATATGGAGTTTTTTCAGCGATCCGAGAGTGCTAAAGACCCCTGGCTCCAGCTCTTGTATACTATTACCCCCGATGTGCAGTGAAAGGGCACTCTTAAGCCCTTCCATTTCCTCAGCACGGAGCTCAACCAAGTCATTTTTGTAAAGGTTCAGGTGGAAGGGCACACCTGCTGGGACTTTGATTTGGGAGATTTTGCTGATGTTTCTCTGCTCGCAGTTAAGATGAAAGATGCCGTCTTTTCTCTCGCAGGAGCACAAGGAGTCACAAGACTCACTAATGGAGGATGATGCCTCTGAGGGATGGATATCTTGGGATTGGACCGCAGCGAGAAACAAGCTGATGAAAATGACACAGGGCGGCATTTCGGCCTGAGAAATCTGTGAAGAAAGGATGGGCAGAAGGGATGGGGAGGAAAAAAGAAAACTGTTTAGCCTCTATGTTACAGAAGGTCAAACTCAAACACACTGTCCTAAATAGTTGTGCCACTCCCACATAGCATTAAAATTATATTCAGTCTCAGTGATCCAAATTTCATTTAAGTTTCATATGTTACAACAGCCAAAGTTTACGTATTGTATTTGTAAAAGTGTAAAATGATATTTATGAGAACATCATATGCATGAAGAGTAACACAGTTCTTGGATCAAAGCCTTTATGTATTGTAGAATTGTCCTTGCACAGCCTTAAATGCATGAAAAATATATAAGACTAGAAAAGAGTGCTAACAGTGTCCATTATTCTCTACACATTGTGTTCAATTTTAATGAAACTCTCATTAGTTTTAATAGAATTTTCCACTCCCTCTTATAGTAAACATGTTTTACATATATTTAGTTTTATACTTGCACACTGTGATTTATTTACGAAACAGAATTTTTTCTTCTGCAGCACACACTATATTTCACTTCATTTATTGACTTCTTAATGTATGACAATGTTGTAATCATTTTTTTCCACGTTAGTGTGTAATGAATGAACAGTAGTGGTCTTATTTTTTTGCAGGCTGGGTGTGTGTGTGATCTGAAAACACTGTGTGGTTGTTAAGCTCCAACAAAGCTGTTTTGACGCGACTGGTTTTGCCAGCATTGTCAGAGGTTTAGTAAGGTGTTGTTAACAGTTTTACGAAAAGGGGCGGAAATGTCTTAGAAACTGTGAAATAAACTCTATGAAGTATTCTCCTTTTTCTGAATGTTTACACCTATGTTGTCTTTACTCGGAATATGTAGTGTCTAGCTAATCGCACGCCTATTCATGCAAAATAAAACTTCAGGATTGAGACTACCTCCCTGGGCACTGCATTTTACCGATGAGTAAATAAATTCCACAGGGTGAGGACTGAGATCAGACAGCAACTCTTCCCAATAACTCGCTGGGAAAATGGTACATTATTTAAAAAAAACAGAGAGAGAGAAAGACTCATTTGACTGATTTCTCTGCCCTTTATATGCAAGCTCGTCTGAACAAAGACGTAGTGTGAGTCATGCAAATGCAGAAGTCACTTCAATCCATGTCAGAGCAACATTTAGAACAAGCATTCTACATTTAGAACGTGAAATAAATGACCCCGTTTTATTGCAAAACCAGCTAGCTCACATGAGGCTGGACTCAAAGAGAATTAAATCTGAGCCAACCCCATATTCATAAATCTTAATTCTTTCAGATACTCTTGACTGTATTATTATACAAACTATATCAAAGCAATAAACTGAAGCGTGTGGAGGGGCAGCCCGGTCCACTGAAAACAAAATCAAAATCCACTGAGAGCAGGATTTATCTTGAATGACAAGGGAGAAGCTGAAATCTGATTTTAATGATCAGCAGCCTGTGCACCACATCTAAATCCATTACATTAAGTCGACTAAAATCCTGATGGATCAAAGGCTGGATCACTCTCGAGGGGCTGTTGCAGAAGTGTAGACATCTTCCCCAGATCAAGAATCATCTAGATATTCACTGTTAACGAATGGAATTCTTCAAAGAGGAAAGACGTGAGAGATGACAGCCGTTCTTGTTAACGAATGCGATTAGTAACTGGAAAGCTTCAGTCTGGCAAGACGAGGCAAGCCAATCCAGCCTGTGTTTGTCAGAGAGTGAAAGCTATGACTCAAGATATCTATCGAAATGATACTCAACCTTCTCTTTTTGCAAGGCTGAGGAAATATCTCCCCTTTACTCAAAGTCAGAGAGATGCGGGGCATATTTTCTGGGGGTGTTTGCCAATGTTTGCGCCCTAAAGCAGTAATAGAAAAAAAAAATCTTTTGGCGTGCAGACTAGAGATACACCCTGTGAAGTCATCATCAAAAACCACTCTATTGTTTTGGGGAAAACAACAAAAAGACTATAAAAAAAACATTTTTGATGTAACAGTTTGAATGTTGCTGTTTTGTCCTTTAATTGGAGAACAGTTTGTAAAGTTTATAAAAATAACATTTTCTATATAGCCTAGAGTTAGTGATGGAGCGCAGGGGACCAGAAGGCCTTCATGTACCACTTAGCTTAATTACTGTTTGGAAACATATCGAACATTCAAAATTTAAATGCTTACTGCAGTTTGACTATAAATATAACAGTTATTCTATTTACCAAGTCAAGCAATCCTCCCACAACACACACCTTACCCAGGGAGACAACAGAGAGAAGATCTAAGCTCCATGAAGTTATTCCCCAACCTTCTCCCTGCCTCTTCTTTCCTTCTTCTTTCAACTTTTTGCCTCCCTCACCATGCCTCCATACATTTTTTGTGCCATGGGGTAAAGTCAACATTATTGATGAAAACCAAGACAACTCATTCTTCAACATCTTTGAGGTTCAGGCATATACCCCTAGGTCATTCTCCACATACCTGCAATAACCGATGAAGACTTTACACTCCTCGCTCCATGGACTCCAGAAACACTGGGGTCCATGGAGTGGAAGAAATATAAAAACCCTAAGACACTCGTTGCATTACCATAGTAATACATCACTGGTTATATCACTGAACTCTTACCTAACTCAGCTCCAACTCTCATAAGTGCACAAAGAGACAAAAAGGAATTGTGTGGATACCGTTTTTTCTTTGGCTAGCTTTGTAGCGTATCCATTTGGACGAGTTTCTGTTTCAGACTGCAAAATCTGGCCTGGGGAGCATTTAAATTAAAGTATATAATGTTATTACAGTAGTTGAGTATGTCCTCAGCTGCATTTTTTTTTTTAAACTTTACTATAACACTTGCAAGCGTGAGCAGGCCAGAACACAAAGTGTGCCGGTGAAAGAAAAGTTTTTTCAGATGTGTTCATTTTTGGGGGAATAACAGGAAAAGCAATATACTGACTGCCAAGGAAAGGTATTCTTAAATTGCTTTGGAAAAAGAGAAACAACTCAATAAAAAAGGCACAGAAAATTTGCAACACCTATAATTCCTGTAGTGCTTAATAAAGACAAAAGTGCGGGGGCACAGAAAACCCCACCAACCCACCGAGCAGAAAAACGTAGCCTACGTGAACGCGAATATTAAGTGTCAAGTTTTTAACTGATGGTATTTTTTTAAGTGATTTCTGTTGTTTTAATTATAGCAAATGTGCAACTGCTGAATAGTGGTTAGCCACAAGTGGAAATTTTTGATATATCACCAAACCCAAGCACCGTACAGGTGAGATAACCGTAGTAGTACACAAACGTTTCTCCTCGGGTCATTTTTAAAATTTCCTCTATGGGGCTCGCTTTCTCGCTAATGTGTGTGCCTCACCCACTATGCTGTTACAGGTTTGTCTTTAGTGAGCAGGTTGCACGTGGGAGATTCTGAAGAGAGAAAAAAAAAAGAAGATAACTGGATGGATATTACATTCCTCCAATAACACCTCTGATTCTGCCACAGAAAACAGCTTCTTCCTCACTGCTTCCCTGCCATGCTGAGTACTGAGAGAAACAGATGCTCTCAAACCCATGCTAATAACATATTCCTCAGATTGCAGGTAATAAACTGCACCTGCTTCGTTAGCCGATTCCTCACAACCTCGTCTGTTCTGCTTGTCCGTGACTCTACACAAGTTTCTGAATTAGACATTACTGAAATACACTGTCTGTTTCTGTGTTAGTAGATCAACAGCAGACCTTTAAACTCCCGATGGCACTTGTTCTCCGATTACAGTCTCCTGTTAATTTGACCTGCTTAGTAAATCTGGTCCTAAATGCACTAATAATCTCATGATCTCCTCCCTTACTCATTTCTACAGGGAATCACCACATCAGGCAGAATGCACCAGAATAATTAGTTGTATGTTCTTGCCTCGAGGGAAATCTGGCGCTCTGAGTCTGCCTGGACAGGAGTACAACAATAAGGAGACCATCCACTCTTTGAGAAAGACGAGTAACTCATTACAGATCACTGACTTAGCTGCTGTTTAGATACACAAAGAATGAAAATGTCTCTCAAAAAGTGATGATGTCTTTTAAACTGTAGACTATTCTGTATTTATGTTCCTGCACAGAATAGAAAATGTCAGATTATTATTTCTCTTTTGTCCAACCAACTATCCACAAAGCGAAAAGATTTAAATACTGTGTTGTAGTTTTTAACGTATTAATAGTTGAATGCCAAATATAACACATCACTCTGGTGTGCTGCAGGCTTAAGTTTTATTTAGTGTGTTCTTATAAAGGTCATGAAATGTATTGATTTTGGGGTTTTTTTTAAGGAATCCTGACAATACTGTTTTAGCTGAATAATCTATGTTTCTATGATTTCTATGATTCTTGATCAAATGAGGTGAGGAGGGACATTGAGGAAGAGTTAAGTACTATGGATTATTGATTGGAGTGAATTTGAGAGAATCCAGCAGGTGGTGGACAGAAGAATGCTCTTGAAGCTCAAATCAGTCATAATCAACCCTGCACACCCACTACATGCCCCAGAGGTTATCAACACTAGCACGTTCAGTCAAAGTGACTGCACCCGAATGCTGGTTATGTTAGTTATTGGCCATTTTATGTATTCATGTAGGATAAAGTTATAAGGAATAGTTATTGTTTTGCCGTTTGGAATGTGTGGTGTTATATCTGCTTTGAACCTGCCAGGTCAATGTAATTTCCTGTACAGGATTAATCATGGACATATCTGTTTATGTTTCTAATTAACATCACTTTGGCATGTCTTCAAAACACTGTAGTCAAGCGGTCATTAAATAAATAAAAACATAGATTAAGAATCAATAGACATTTATCATTTAATGGTCTCTGCAATAATTTATCTTTACAGATGGCTAAGCAAACTCATTAAAAGAGGAGGTAGTGTGATGGAAGAGAGGTATCAGAGTTGGCTAAAGGCCACCGAATTTAAGCTTTCACAGCCAAAATTTTTTCTGACTGGTGGAATTGCCCTTAGACCTTTCCAGCTGCTTGCTTCTCCCACCCCATCCATGTGGAAAGGTACGACATTTATTTTGGGTTTATTTAGAAATCAGTCTTTAGCTTCTGAACTTTTATTGAAAAAAGCAACAATACGTAAAGAAAACATTTGAATCAACTTTTTAAAGTCTGTATTTAAAAAAGACATACTCGCATATTTCATATATGAAAAGATAATAAGAATGTAAAATCAAACATTGGCAAAACTTCCAAGCTGTGAACAACTCCTACATTTATATAGTTAGGCATTAGAGGGAGTTAGGCAATAATCATCTTTAAGCATTTATATGCAGAAAACTGAGAAATGTGACTATGTATGACTATGTGTTAAGCAATTAAAGATAATGTGACAAACCAAAATGAGACACAAAAATCTCATTTGTCAAACCTATTAAATTTAAATTGTTTGGACAGCGATAATATTCAGACAACATCTCCCAAATCTGATGCTGAATAATAATTGCAGCCATTTCCCTTTTTATTATTAATACATATCTGATTGTTCAGGAGTCTGGTGGAAGTCATGGGATTCAAGGCACTCACCTTTGTGACCCTAGTGGCTTGTAGAATAGTATGAAATGAAAAAAAACCCCCACTATTAACAGATGTTATCGTGTACTGCATGATAACACTGCAGAGAGCAGACATGGAATGGCAGTAGTTTGATGCACTCTTCCTACTGGATTTTAAACAGACTCCTCTTAACTGATCCATTTTTCAAGCAATCAATGTTGCATGGAAGTCGGTGTGATGGGCGCAGTAGATGAAACACTCTTCCGGTGCACTCTCTTTTTTTTTGCACATTCAAATGTTCATCTCGTGCTGTTCAGACAATTCAATTAGAGATCTACTGAAGCCCTATGAGATCGCTTCTCATGCATGCAAGCGAAGCCAACTCATCACCCAAAATCGAATCAGATGAGTGAAAAAAAGAAAAGAAAAGGAAAAGTAGCATGGAGCGGAGGGGAGCAAGACATCAGAGAGAAAGTAAGAAAAAAGTCTGTTGATGGAATATTAATCACAGGCTGAGTTTTTTACCATCGCTGGAACATACGCAGGAGGCTTTGTCCATTTATAAAAGCGATAAACACCCCGTTAATGCTTCTGCTGGACCGGTTATAAATTGTATTGTTCCAGCACAGTGAAATGTTCCATAATATCGTGGAACACCCACTGTGAGTCCACTTCCCCCCGTGGGTATAATATGTCAGAGTGACAAGGCCTCTTCTATGTGACAGTGCGAGCGCTCTCACACAGAAAGCTATGAATAAACAAATGCTCATCTTCCACACAGACTTTTAAAGCACTGCTGTAAATAAATGTTGCCTTTTTATATTTATTAGTGTGTCTGTTCAGACAACTGCACACGTGTAGTCTGAGATGATGTAAGCAGCCAAATGACTTAAAATAACCACAGACACTTGTGTCCAAAAACTTTTTGCATGCATTTTCAATATGAAACTCACTTTGTTGTGTGGTAGAAATGTAGTAGAAAAGCATACCCCTTTGTTTTACACAGGAGCATTTTCATCTTAACCTTAAGAAATCTTTCTGATCAGTGTAAAAGAAGTTGTAATAAGCCTGTGGAATGATCACTGATGTCTGCCTGCGGCTGCCGTCGCCACAAAACCTTTGCTGGTCTCTCACCAAGTCTACTTTCAGGGGTGCTCGGCAGAGGTGCTGGTTATTTGTTGGTCTTAGTTCTCTATTGTTTCCCCGTAGCTACTGTACAGGTCACCTGAGGCCCACAACAGCCCCTCGTTTCCCCCACAGACATCCTCCAATGGAGGCTGCGAGCCAGGATGTCTGGCTGCCCTTGCGAAACTGGGTTTATGGTCAAAAACACCCGCTAGCGTACGCCTAACTCCGTACAGGACGGCCATGCGTCGCTCTCACTGAGCCTCTTCCAACTCCTGTTCTTTAAGTTTATTATTTCTCTTTTATTTGAATCATGTTAAAAAAATTCCTGTCTTTACATGAAATTTTCTCGAACTTTAAAGTTTTAGACATGCAGCATGTTTGATCGGGTTGCCAATAATCATATTAAATCATCAAGATTTCAGTAATTGAGCTAAATGACATGGTTGCCATAATCGCACAGCCCTGAAAACATCCCAGTCAAGTTGTATTCTTATCTTTTCTTTCTGTAGGTCAAGTCAATTTCGGGCAGGCAGATGAGTTCCGAATTCATTACTTGGTAATCTAATGTATTACATAAGTAGTGTGAGAAAGCAATGGAGATGCACAGACCTTTGCTGATAAACTTGAAGCATGTCCTTTTGCAAAAGTCACCAAAAATCCACACTGCTATGGATTCTGACAAAGACATCTTACTGCTGACAGCATTTCAGTGTGAATGAACCGAATGTGGCTTTATCACAGCTTGACTGTGACAAACTTTAAAATGACAACTGTATTGGGCATTCATTTGCAAAGCCGGGGTTCATACTAAGCATGCCATCCTTACTGAACAGCTCGTGTGCCCTTGCTTGCCATTGATTTTTGCACGCTTTATGCCCCTGACAGGGCACTGCAGCACCACTTATTTTACCATCTGTACATTTGTCATAGTTTCTAGTGGTTTGAAAGAGACACACACACAATAACACACACACAGTATAGATACAGTATATGACAATAAAACAAGGACCTGGATTTGCACTGTACTAAGTATGAATGCACACCATCCGGTTGACAGTTCCGAACATTATTTTTAGATAATATGAACACAGTCATAGTCGTGTTCTGTCCTCGTCACTGTCAAAGTAAGTAAAGCACGCTAGAGCCACAAATAGCCCATAAGGCATAATTCCATCTTCTGTTGCAGGAGGCAACTTGATGTAGCATGAAAGACTTGTTATCCCTAGTGGCACCCCGACGGATAGAGCCATTCTCTTAGCTCGTTCGAGAGTGATAAAAGTCACTCCAAATTGGTGTTTTGGATGTATCATGGAGATGTCTTGTGGATATCTCACAATATTATTGGCTTTTCGCGTGCTCTTAAAAGCATTAGTCACCTCGGTTCTTAGCATTTTATGACCTTAGTCCTCCTCATTGCTAGGCTACCTGCAGCTGTGATGATTAATGGATCCTGACAACAGGGTGGTTGAAAGAGTAGAGTTTAATTCACTGAAGTCTGAAGTTCTCTGACAGTTTAATCCACCCGTTCACCACCCGCAGCAGTAATGTAAATATAATCTGTACCAGCACCGTGAGACTGAAATCCAAGCAGGTTTAGGATTAGGATTCTACAAAACGACTTTTATTCAGACATATGAGCCGACATCAGACATGTATTGTATTGTTCTGCGTATGGTTAATGAGGATTCACATGTTCACATATCAGGTTTCAGGGCTCTCGCCTGTCAAGTCCCTGTGAATGGAGCGATATCACGTGTTTCCCAGTGGAATTGTTGCTCTATTGCTTCATTTTGCTTGCGGTGCTTGTGCTGAAACGTTTATCAAAACTTTCCGTGTGCCAGCGCAAGTGAAGGTTATTCAAATTTGAATCAAACATGCGTGAAAACAAATCCCCAAACCAATGTTAAGGACATTTCAGTTGTATATATTTATTTGGATTTTTGTTTTGTAAGTGCAGCAGAAATTAATGATTAAGATTTATTTATAAAAATTAGTTAAAAAGTAGATCTACCTTAGATAACTCAAAACTAAAACTAGGAGCTAAAACAACTTTTAAAGGGTCTCTATACATCTATTTTATACAATATATATATGAATTTACACGGACTAAACATGTTGGCCTGTTTGAACACACAGTATTTCCACTAAAACCTCCACCACGCTGAAACTAAGATCCTTTAGCTGTGGTGGAAGCACACAGCCTTGGTGATCAGGGGAGCGAGGCTGATAGCACACGCTCTGCTGGCTGCTACAAGGATTGCATCTTTAGAAACCTCATCAGTGTCCTGGTGAAAAAAAGAAAGAAAGAACGAAAGAAAGAAATTCGATTGGCTGTCTGCTTTTCTCATGTTATTCAGTAGTTCTAACAGCTGGCAGCTCATCCCTATGATAAGTCATAAGCAGATACTGAACTCCATCATGCATAGAAACCGAATACATCTTTATGACCATTAACTGACACAACTCCACAGTTTTGCTTACTCACTACCTTGTGTAGCTGCATAGCTTCCTCACTTTCTGCTGGTGGGCCTTAATTTCTGATAGAGAACATATGCATGATAGAACTAATAATAGAAACACAAAGGCAGTGTGGGATGGGGAGGGAAGAGGGGGTGGCTCAGCTCCGCTGGCAAGCTTGATTTAGAAGGCTTGCATTTCAAATGGTCTGTTTAACTAATGTGGAGTAATTAGTTCTCCTGAAATGAGCAGGCGAGTTACACCACTGTATAGCAGGAACAAGGTATGTTTTGTAAGAAGACCCATCTGCACCAAACAGATGTATGTTTCTGTATACATTACTGTTGCTTTAAAAACAGAAGAAGGACCCTTTCTATTCAGCAGTGACTCACCAGCAGGACTGGCAAAGTGTAGATACATTTGTTCAATATACTCAATCTAGTTTCAGCGCTACCAGGAAAGTCAGGCAAACGAAAAGCAAAGCCAATTGAATACAGTTTTGATAGAGATTGTTGTGTAGTATCATTATGAGCTAGCTCTTTGATAATATTCAGTGAGTGTTTCATATCTTTCTATCTCCAATGTAACCATCCCTAGGCTTTTCAGCCTTTCTGTTGTTCCTAATGTCGATTTTAAAGCATGCCCTCCGTAAAAAAAGGGCCACAGGGTAATGGTAATGGCAGTCTTATGATTCGCTCCATAAATAGGTGTAGATCCGCCACTTGGAAAAAAACAAAAACTTCATTCTCAAAGGAGTCACATATTATAGGTAGACAGGCCTGGCTACTGAGAATAAACAAAAGAAAGGGCACCACCTAGAACATTTTGTCATGTCAGTTAATCACAGCTTGGTTTCTGTGGTCCACAAAAATGCAGGCAAGTTTATAGACAACAACGTGAAAATCTGAAAATAGAAACTCAAATTATATTAAATCTCTAAAAATACTAGCTCACAACAATAAAAAGATTTTCCCTTTTTTTATGCATTCTAGTTAGATATGCGAAATATTGCAACACTGGTCTATTTTCAAACTTTCCATTTTAATTTATAGAAACTTCCGACCTTCAAAAAATAATAAAAAAAAAAACTACAAATACATGAAATGATTGTCAAACAAAAAATTATGACTCGTATCGTTCAAAAACAAGCGTCTTCAATGATTTTCAGAGCAAGGACCAGCTTCATAAAATTGATTGTTATAATAGGAAAGCTACATTCAGAAACTTGTTTGACCATTTAACACATTTTACGCAGTTTCAGGTCATAAAAACATGCCCATCTACACATTTATGTTTGAGATCCAACGCGGTTTCACAACGTATTCATGCCAATATATGAAAATGCACAAAAGCCAGGAATTAAAGGGGGTCACCACACACATCGCAGTAATGTAACAATTAGGCTACGTTCACACTGCAGGCGAATGCGCATCAAATCCGATTTTTTTGCCCCTATGCGACCCATATCCGATCACGGTATGACAGTGTGAACAGCACAAGTCCGATATTTTCAAATCCGATCTGGGTCACTTTCGTATGTGGTACTGAATCCGATACATATCCGATGTTTTAGAAAGCGACTGCTGTCTGAACGGTCGTGTCGCATTAAATCCGTCTTTTACGTCACTGACACGAGACAGACGCCGATTATTAGCGCTGGAGAAGACAAACGAGAAAGCATGGCGGTGAAAACTAGAGACAGAGCGAGTCAATGGACAGAAACTGAAGTTTTGGACTTGATTAGCACACGGGGAGACAATTCTATTCAAGCTAAACTTTTAGGGTCGTATCGTAACCGGGCTGTGGTCGCCATTTTTACTTCCGTAAACAGTGCGCGTCGTGCGTAACGTCTTCTTTTGCGCATGCGGGCCGCT
>VUQR01035800.1:51287-94659 GCA_015108515.1 Hemichromis elongatus
GATACAGTAACTGTGTGTGGCAGACAGCCAGGTGTGCTCGAGGTAATGGAGCCCCCTTAGGAAAACTCACAGCTCCTTCTCTGTTCCTGTCAAGTCCAGGCACTATTTTTTATTTATTTATTTTTTCTTTAAAGCTGTTTTCTGCCTGTGCTTTCTGACTATCTACACCCTCTGTTATATAGCAGGTTTTTGGGGGGAGGAATAAAACTGGATGGTTACTGCACTGCAACATTCTTTAGCTAGTTAGAACGTGCCCATAATGGACACGGATTCCTTATCATTTAAGCTAACCCCAATAAGTAAAGAGGGGGGCATTTATTTAATTCAAATAAAACAGGAATAAACTTTCCATAAATCACACCTGATCCACAATTGACAGAACACTGACAGAAAATTATTTACATCCGTCGTAAAGTGACACTTACCGGATTAAACTGTTGAAGAAAGACGACGTTTATGTCCAAATTTCACTGTACTTGGTCCATCAATTAATGCGGGTAACCCGTCACCTTTGAAGAGAGGAGAAGGGGGACGGGGAGGCTAACAGTTTCTCTACGGTCCACCAAGCTCCTTAAAAAAACAGGCTGACACACTAGAAAACTTCACAGGGTCCGTCAGTCCTCTCGCTTTTCCTTTGCGGTTCCTCACACACACACACACTCTCTCTCACACACACACTTAATTATTCCGATACACCAGGAGGCTTTGCGGTGAGGTTTCACTCCGGTCCCGGGATGATGAGCAGCCCGCAGCCTTCCTCCTTCCACTCTCTCCACAATCAATTAGGATTAAGTTGCAGGTTCGAGGCGACAGTGTTAAAACATTGTTGCCATTAAAGCGGGGCTATTCTTTCATCTCTCTTTCTTATAATTATGCTTCTACGGTCAACTTAAAATAAAAAAAAAAACAGTGACAGCGCGTGCCGTGCCCTGCTCTCGCGCTGCGCCGCGCGCTCTGTGTAGTTAACCAATCTGCGATATATTGGAGTTGCTCGGTAATTTGCATGCTGTGGAGGTAGACTAAAGGGAGGCAAGGCGGTGTCAAGGCGACCGCAACACGAGGCTCTCGCAGAGACTGTCAGACTTTCAGAATAAAAGCCTGGAGTGAAATTTAAATTAATATTTTTTATTTTTATTTTGAACCTCTTTAATATTTTGACCAATTTATCTATGGGAAAACGTCATGTAAATTACGTTTAATTAATCTAAAAATAATCATACAATTATTTTTCCATCTCTTTCCATTTCCAACAACTGCCAGACAACCAAAAAAAAGGTCACATTTTATTTACGAAGGGAAATCATGCAACTTCCGGTACTTCAGCATCTATATATCAGGCAGTTTTATACAACTGGGAAAGCTCTGAAACGGTTATACAGAGCTCCTCCTCTTGGAGATTCTCACAATAGACCCACCGAGAAAAGAAAATCTTACACTGATAGGCTTTAAATAGCCTGGCTGCAGCACCAAGACCAAAAGATGCCTATATTAGCCATATAAGGCAACTAAAATAGTAGTATAACAATATGCAAAGGTCTGGTTTACATTAGTCAAGTACAGCGTTTTTGACATAATAGTGTTGATTCTCATGTGTAAGAGAAGAAAAGAATTTCCTGTGTGTTTGAGAGAGGATCTGCACAGTGGCAAACTAACACATCTTCCATCACACAACAAACTGTAAGCTGGTCTTTGTATGTGTGTGCGTGTGTGCCCTTGAACAAGACGCTGAAGTGCTACCACTTCCAGATGAGTTGTGGCTGAGCTTGACCTTTAACCTCCCTGTGGTGCAAGAACTAATAGGGTATAAGATCATTATTATTCCAGATCATGCTCCTCTGTGATCTGTGTGATGAAAAAAAAGAGAAAAAGCCAAACAGTGTGACAGATCAAAACTGCTGAAAATAACCTTGGAATGGCAACTGATCATCTGCATCAAAACCCAGAGTTGAACTTCTCTGCAGCTTACTCGGTAATCACTTTCAGATATTTTAAAATGCAAAGTCACTCTCCAAATAACTCCCCAGCCTAATATTTCATTCTGGTAGAGTAAATATTCAGTGTCCTCTTCCTTGAGTCCTGTTCCAAAAAAAAAAAAAAAATCAAGTGGCAACTAGGAAAAAAACTAATGCAAGAAGTCAAAAGCATCAAAAACTGCAGTTCCTCTTAAGGCTACTTGAGGCTGGCTCCAAAAGTGAGTTGTACTCCTTAAATTTAGAGCATTAAAAAGCTTGTTTAGAACCTTCTTAACCCTTTAAGACCTACCATAGGACCAAGTCCGCCAGAGATTATCTTTATATTTTTAAATGCTAAAGTCCAATTTTTGGGAGTATTTCAAGTTGCTATGCATCAATATAACCATTATATCTCAAACTTTAATAATATGTATGCATTAAGTCCATAGTAACTACATAAATTGCAAAAAAGTTCATCAAACTACAAAAAAATCATTTTTGTTTTTTATACACATATTTCTAGCTAGAGAAATTTAAGAGGTTTATCACAGTATTTACAAAACTGTAAATGCAAAAAAGTTGCACAAAATATTTTCTATTTTTAGTGTCTTCATAGTTTTATTTTTCACCAATTTGTATATAATGTAGGAAAAACAAAAATAAATATTATAATGCAAATTTGCAAAAAAAAACAGCATGGGCATCAAAATAAACTATTTCCAAAAGTGTAATTTGAGTTCTAAGCATCCATCGGAGTATGAATGTGTGTGAATGTTTAGACAGCACTAAGTTTAGATAAAGTGCTTGTGAGAATGGGTGTGACTGGGTGAATGAGGCATGTTGTATAGAGCGCTTTGAGTACTCCGGGAGAGTAGAAAAGCGCTATATAAGAATCAGTCCATTTACCATTACCATTTACCAAAAACTATACAGAAAGGCATTAATTCAAACATTAATTTTAAAAAACCACCAGCATATGCTTGTAAAAGCCCTATAGGAAAAAACTAAATTTCCGCAAAAACAACATCACTTCCGGTTCCGCGCTGGTAATGACAGACATTAGATAGATCCTGCTGACATTAATTCCACGATAGGAAATGTTATGAACAGCTGATCGAATCAGCGAAGCATGTTTCTGGAATATTATGTTTTTGTTACTGCAAGCGTTTTTTGCAAAGCTGTATGTGGAAGAAACCGTGACCTAGGACAAGCTGAAAGCATAAGATGTAAGTACAACTCCTCCAGTTTCATGTGCAAAAAGATTTATTACGCTAGCTTATGTTGTTGCAATTCTACGGAGTTTTAAAAATAGTTACGCAAAACGGAGCATGTCCGCTCCGACCGGTCATAAAGGGTTAAAACCTTTTTTGTTTTGTTGAGTTTTCATTTTGGTTGTCTGGATAGCGTGGTTTTCTATTATTATTGTCGTATGTACATATCTGTAGCCATGTGAATGTATCTATCTACACTGAACAGCCTAGCAAGTAATACAGCTCACTGAACCAGTCTGTTTAGTGAGCTGTATTTGGTGCCTATTATAGCATTTTCATTGGAACTGCTGCATGTACAGCAATTCTGGTGTAAGTGCCTATTCAAAGTATTTGTCATTACAACTGCTTTACATACAGCCAATTTCAAAAGGTCGGTGCTCCAATTTTGATGAGTGAAATTCGACCTTTTCAGAATTTAGAATAAGGACTGCTAATGCAAATGAGCTTCAAGCTAACTAAGATGCAATGTATCAAATGTCAACACATGTTAATATTGTGCCTGGTCCAATTTCAAGCACATAAATACATGAAAAAATAAATAAGCACATTATTTAGAGATGATTAGCAGATATATGTGTCTATGGACTGGAGTCATATATTTTAGGAAATCAGCTTGACCATGATGCTTGCTAGCATTAGCTGATAACTTAGCACTTAAACCAACTGTTGGTACAGGAGGTTAGAAGACTGAAATTAAGGCTTCAAAATGCCGGGTCCAACACCAATAGCTGATGACATGATGGCTGCATCCATCTTTTTTAACTGATTATGTTTTCATCTCCATTTTTTTATTGCTGGACTATTGCACCACTAGTGCACCTCTGTATGATTTTCAGTTATACAGCCTTTTATTCAGTCCTCAATCTGATATAAATCATTTATGTTTTATCTTAAAACTTAAAAAAAAAATTAAAAAAATTGAAAATAAGTTGGTGGGGCTTCAGCACTTACAGCCAGAGCTGCATCACTCCGTTGACCATATTACTATATTAGGAACATCCCCTCTCAATGACATCATACAGAACCAAGAATGGAAAAAACACAACTTAGAGCAGTCTAAAACCTAAGTTCATGGCTAACAGGGATTTCTTCTATATCAATTTCTAATTAAAACACTGACCGTGTTTAATATGAGCATCCGCCATTGTAATAGCATATGTGACAGAACAAATAAGTAATTCATAATACTGTCCCTTTAACTCAAGCCACAAAGCCATTACGTGCCTGTATTGGGAACCTCCTTTTTTACTCTTTCTAAGTAGTTTTGCTGCTTTATTATATGGGTGATAATATTCAATGAAAACAACGACAAGATGCGTATCTTTATTTGTATTTGTGGACTGATACTAGAACACCAGACTAGGTGCTGACAGAGCTGTCATTTCAACAAGGGCACTGTCTGTTTAATTATTTACTTGTTTCACTGATCTGTTGTTTGACCACAGAATGAGGTACTTTTTGTTCATAATCAAATTAAATATGAGCCCCATCAAGCAGATGGAGCATCAGTTGTTGGTATGCTTTATGTAAAACCCCATTAAGTAAAATTAATTCTCTTTACGAAACTTCCACGTAACTTCCACTGAAATGTGAGAAGGCTGAGCAAGTGAACATGTGCGTGACAGTGCCTACATGAATAAATTTATTCAACTGTACTATTCACTAAGCTAAATTTACAATGCAAACAACACCTTGTACTTGTATTACAAATTTCACATTTAAACTCAGTGGTAGAATTCTTATTTCATTAGTTTCTGTGTATTACTGTCAGGGTATGTTTGAGGTTATAAACAGTAAGTACTGAAAATAAGTGAAACACTTTAACTGTAGTGCTAGTTTTGCATCTAGATTGTTTGGATGAGGTTTGGCTATGATGTCTGTCTTCTCTTGAATATAATTAAAGTAAATAACACTTCACTACGGTGCTGAAAATACTTCAGTTCTTTTCTGCTGTTGAAATCTGCCCAGCAGCTTATAGACTGTATTAAAAAAAGATGGATGCAGGCATAACGATGTCATCAATTGACTCACTGTTGCCTTCTTAGAATTGTTGAAAACAATTAGGCAGCAGCCTAAGCATAGAAGCCCAGACCTCCTTCTCGCCAGCCGAGAGATATAATCGCTCCAGTGTGTCCTGGGTCTGCCTCAGGGCCTCCTCCCGGTGCGACATGCCTGGGACACCTCACCCAGGGGGCGTCCAGGAGGCATCCTTGTCAGGTGCCCGAACCACCTCAACCAGCTCCTTCTGATGTAAAAGAGCAGTTCTACTCGGATGGCCGAACTTCTCACCCTATGTCTAGGGGAGAGGCCGGCCACCCTCCAGAGGAAGCCCAGCTACGCCACTTGTATCCTCGATCTCGTTCTTTCAATCACTATCCACAGCTCATGACCATAGGTGAGTTTAGGGACGTAGATTGACTGGTAAATTAAGAGCTTCACTTTTACACTCAGCTCTCTCTTCACCACAACAGACTGGTACAGCGTCCGCATCACTGCAGCCGCAGCACCACTCCGTCTATCTCCCGCTCCCTACTTCCGTCACCCGTGAACAAGACCCCAAGATACTTAAACTCTTCCACTTGGGGCAAGAACTTGTCCCTGAACGGAGTGGGCACCCTTTTCCGGCTGAGGACCATGGCCTTGGATTTGGAGGTGCTGTTCTCATTCCCACCACTTCACACTCGGCTGTAAACATTCCAAAGTGAGCTGGAGGCCATCACCCGATGGAGCCAACAGAACCACATCATCGGCAAAAAACAGAGATGAGATCATGACCAAATTAAAACCTACCGCCACTTGGTTATGCCTGGAAATTATTTCCATAAAAATTGTGAACAGCATCTGTGACAAAGGGCAGCCCTGACAGAGCCCATCACCTACCCTGGACGAGTCCAACCTATTGGCAGCTATTTGGACCAAGCTTTTGCGACGGTTGTATAAGGATTGAATGGCCTGTAGCAATGGGTCAGACACCCCATACTCCCTGGGCACCACCCACAGGACACCCCAAGGGACATGGTCGAATGCCTTCTCCAAGTCCACAAAACACATGTAGAATCCTTGAGAGGATGAAGAGCTGATCCAGTGTTTCACGACCAGCCCTACAACATCCAGAGCCTTCAGGAACTTGGGGTGGACCTCAGCCAACCCAGGGGCTCTGCCACCAAGGAGTTGTTTACCCACCTCAGTGATCTCGCCCCACGGAAGACATGCCAGTGGAATTAAGGAGGTCCTCGAAGTATTCCTGACACCGCCCAACAATTTTCTCAGTTGAAGTCGGCAGTGCTCCACCAAGACTATACACAGTGTAGGTAGGACACCGCTTCCCCCCTATGAGTTGCCTGATGGTTTGTCAGAATCTCTTTGAGGCAGTCTGAAAGTCTTTTTCCATTGCCTCTCTGAACTGCCCGCACCACCATATATTTTTAAGCTGTTACTAGTGTTACTTGTTACTTAAAAAAACGCAATGTATTATACATCCCTCTAACATGAGTAATCTAAATTTAGCTAACTGCAAACCTAACTTGATAATATATTAAGTAATTAAGTAATGTACTACTTTGAAGAAAAGTAAGTTTGCTTATGATTTTTTTCCATACCATAGCAAGCTAGTTTCTGCTACACACAAACAATATTGATCCTAGACCAACATTATTATGGTGATATAGAAACAAAACACACACAACATAACAAAACACAGGATATATATAAAAAATAAAAAATAAAAATAATGTTCACATTGGGTGGTCTTCAACTCCTCCAAAGTTGCTACGTCATTGACGGAGGACACATCCAACATTGTATCAATGCAATTACATACCTCCCACTTGTCTGATGGAGCAGCAGAGGATGCAAGCCGAAAGACAGCCTGGAGATATTTGAGGGCATGGCAGCATTAGCCAAAGGCAAAAGCAAGACTTCATTTGACTCTCCTCACAACGGACGTGGGTTGAAAATGTGGCTGAACACTAAATAAACGTGTTTTTTGGTTGTGTTTTTTAAGGGAATTCAGTTATTTAGTACATATCTGGTTGTAATCGCTTCTTAGCTACAACTGTTGTGCATAATTTAAGAGCTCTCAATTCACAGCTTTCTTGAGCTTGTATTTTCTGAAACTTGAGTGTCTTCTGAAAAACCTTCCTTTGCTGAGCAGCACTTTTTTTAATTTACATAATTTTTTCATGATAGCTCTGTAACAAAATGCAAAATTATCATCAATGTATTCTGCAGCTGTTTGTTTTCTCTACCTCCCACCTACCCCTTTTCTATCAAGGTCATGTTTTCTGCTGCAATGTAGAAAACTCATATTATACGTTTGATGAATTCATGGCTTTGTTTGGACCTAGAGGCATATATATTTTGTAGCGGGGTATACCTTTTAGTACTTCTGATGTCACTATTAGTCATCTTCAGAGAAGGACCACAGTACCCAAGAAGCCAAGATTAAAAAAAAAAAATCCTGCCGCATGACTAGATTCCAAAGACAGAGTGGCTTTTGCTTATCTGCAACGAGAATCTCTCCACAAATAATGAAGATCCTCTTGCATCTGTGTGTGTTTTTGCTTTGGCCCAAGGAGCTGGCCCACCCACAGTCCTCTGCTGCACAAATTGTGTGCTGCAGTCTGAGATGTCTCACATACTCTGCATCAGGAAAAGGAAGAGGAAAAAAAAGAAGTCTTGCCAGGCCCAGACTGGGTAAATTTAGTCTCGCTCCTTGCTATTTCTCCTGTCAAAAAGGAGACCCATCAGAAACAGGCCTTCCAACCCAAAACTTCAGAATCCCATCGAGTCTTTTTCGCAGTTCACCTCGAGCTTTCAATCGTGAAAAACTGGTCATGTAAGCGAAAGTTTGCAGGCGAGAGCTGTGTGGGATTAGGGTCAGTAAACATTGCATGCTGTTGGAGCTCAAAACATCCATTTTAAAAGTTTCAGAAAATACAAATGGACTTTTTTTTATGTTCGAGAGTCATCTGCACTGTCCTCTGATTAAAACATCTAAGTTTGCCCACAAAAATCGGCTCAGAAATAATCATATTCCAGTCTCTCTGACAGTATTGCTTATTGTGCATTATCTTGCTCCACACTTCCAAACATCCATGTGATATTTACACTCAGTAAAATAATCTTCAGGTTTGGCCCACACCCTGTAGTCAAACAGAAGTTTGGCGTTTTTCTTTTATGCTTGAAGTCTAAGTTCTGTGTGATTAAACAATGTGATGACTGATTGGACATGGTCACAAAAAGTTTGTAGTTCACATGAATGCTCAAACATGCAGGTAAGTAAATCCCCCAGAGCTGATTTTGTTCATCTGGACATAGCGTTTTTAGCGGGAGAAACGTTTCGTCACTCATCCAAGTGACTTCTTCAGTCTCAGCTGACTACAGGTTTCCCCATAAACAGTACATTTGCATAATGACCAAAACTAGCACCACTGAAGGAACAATGGGCTGGGACCTCAGTTCCTTGATCATTAATATGCAAAGTGTAGTTCTAAGGAGATCTCTGGAAATAAATTTGATAGCTGTATTTAATAGGGCTGGGTATTGTCACTGATTTCTAGAATTGATTCGATTCCGATTCACAAGGTCCTGAATCGATCCTGAAGTGTGATTTTCTTGCGAAACAGCAAAAGTAAGAGGGAACTCATGACAATGTTTATATGAAGCGTAGGTTGGATCTTCTTTTGCTGCTGGTTCAGTCAATATTGTTTGGAGAGAGATCAGACCTACAGCTTGAGAATCTAATGTAAAAAGGACGTAAACACAAAGCCTGCCGACGCATCAGAACGAGTGAGCTGTCAGCTTTCAGTTCCGACCGTGTCCGTGCTGTCGAGTGAGAAAGCCGATCTCCCTGATTCTGATCCGTGGGGTTCGCGTTTTCTGTTAACGTGGTTGTGCAGAATCCGTGTACCTGCTTTCATTTACTGTTTGGTGGTTGTTAAAATTTTGTTAGGTTTAACCTGAGATGCTGGCGTTTCAGGCAAAATAAATTTATATTTAAAAATTGATTCGGGATTTTAATGAATCGATATCACGTTTTCCAAGCTAGAATCGATTTTAATCGATAGATCGATCATCAAAACCCAGCCCTACTTTTCAGCATTCGCCATCATAATCCTGTCTGTCCCTTTAATATTAAACATTCCCTTTATGTTGCTGATAATCTGAATAATTAGCTACAGTGTGTTACAGCATCCACTCAATTATGAACGAGTACAACTTGTCGGAAATGACGCTGTGCAAAAGCTAAAAGGAGCGTTTAATTTGTTCACTTACTGACCTCCCAAGGGCGGGAATATACCTAACGTTTGCGAGTGGACGCGCAAGCCTCTCGTTAGCTTGGTAGCGTGACGTATGGCGTTGCACTACAGGCTTGGCTCCCATTAAATGACTCCAATCAAATTTAAGTAAGGAATGGGGCACTAACCGCCCCTCTGCCCGCCGCAACGAGCCACATAACAAGCGCCCCTCCTTGGCTACCGTTCTATAGCAGGGAGAGGTTTTCGGGGGCGGGGAGGGGTAGCCCACTGAAAGCAGGCCGCCGGTGGACCACCGCGTTCAGATAAATGGGAGAGCAGAAACGGAACTTCGTTCAGTGTCGTTTGGACCGCTTCACGCCATCCTGTTCACGATGTCTACGCGGTGGTTTCTCCTGCTGCTCTGGGCTCTCTCGGCACAGGCGGACTTCTTCCATTTCGATAGCATTAGCAACGTCTCTACTTACTATTTTAATTATATTTATTGTAATATTTGGGAGGGGGAGTGTCAGCCCAATCAGGATGATGCCACACAGCAAGGTAAGACACGGTAAAAGAAATTAAAACCATTTTTACACAACGAAAGCGCTCATTTCGCAAGCTACATCGTGTCTCGTGCGCATTTTGCTATACTTTTATTTTCACGGTTGGTGTTTGACACGTTTGCGGTTATTACATTGTTATAAACACGGACTTCTCTCGCCCTGCTCTTGCGATGTGAGCAGTTCCCACCGGGGACATCTGGGCAGGTTTTCCTCAGGACTACATGAGCCTGCTGCATCAGTGGTACTGTAGCCTGGGTCAGTGCTGTGAGTCCGGAGACTGCAGGATAACCAACAACATCACAGGTATCCCCCTCCTGCTCTCTGGCCGCCTGCTTTGCCCCAAGCTGTGTTGGTCGTTTCCCCTCCTCACTCGAATTTTGCCGCTTCTTTATTATTTTTTTGTAATTGTCTGTTTGTGAATTCACCTAACGCTGCACACACTGTTACTCATCATCTTATCCTGAGTGCCAGGTTCCTCTGTACTCTGGCATGGTGCTAGCATCTTTACAGCCGTCAAGACCATAAACTGGTTAGTTTCAGGAGTAAGTCAGTCAAATATAGAGAGATGCCTGTAGTTTAACGCCAACTCCTTCACCGAATAGTGAAATACTCGATCGCTCTGTATTAGAGCAAATAAAATGAGAAACTGAGGCTCTTGTGGAGGTTTACACCAATAGGTTGAACTCAGTTCTTTTCTATATTAACTTTATCTCACTATAAGGTTATTATAGGTTATAAGGCCCTCCTCAGTAGTCCCAGTTTCTCATGTGCCCCCATGTTAGTGTGTTATAATGTCACTTAGTGTTTTCGTGGGTTTAATAGTAGAATTGTAAAAAATCTGTTGCCGTAGGACGAGTGTTTAAAAAAACTGCACATGATGACACCTGATGCATGAAACACTTGATTGGCCCTTTAATAACTTTGTTTTAATGGCTAAATTTAAATGTACATGTTATATAATAGTATACATGTTAACACAGAGAACTTTATTAATATTTGCCGCTGCCTTCTTAAAAAAACATCTATGGTCTCCTGTGCAGGTCTAGCAAGAGACCTTCAGATGAAGCTCCACGGGCAACATCTGGCCCAGTCTGTGGTTCTGAAAGCCATCCAGGGTTTCATCAACAACCCCGAGTCCAACAAGCCCCTGACGCTCTCCTTCCACGGCTGGTCCGGCACCGGCAAGAACTTTGTGGCCAGGATCATTGCTGATAACTTGTACCGGGACGGGGTGAAGAGCGAGTGCGTCCGTTTGTTCATCGCCCCGTTCCACTTTCCGCACGCCAGGCTGGTGGACACGTACAAGGTGAGCCCACTTGGCCAAGCGATGGCCGTCCTGTGCCAGGAAATGTGCCTGTGTTATCTATTTATTCTGTGTGTTGTAATTCATCTTAAGAGTGATATTAGTCATGGTTTGGACAGATGCTTTAAGTCAACACCGATGCTACAACACAAATACTCAGACAAATGGATTTTTGGAACCTGGCGTTTGTCCAACCGGGTCAGAGGTGCCAGCTCAGTCTCATTTGAACACATTTTTTTCACAATCACTGCCATGGATTTCAAAATGGTGTTTACACAGCATTAATACATAGTACATAGTACAGAATTATCCAAATATAAATAGGTATAGTTCACAGGATAACCTTTACCCTCGTGCCCTGAAAGTCTGCAGAGTGTGCAAGTGTGGACTTTAATGTGTCTACGTGTTGTAGTACAGCCTCCAGCTGAGCCTCTGTGGCATTTAACACAGAACATTTACAAACAATAGCACATTTATATATTCTTTTAAAAAGATTAAAACATTATCGATAATAAATTATTTCTGTTTATGCAATATTTTATGTACAGTTTAATATCCTTATATATGAAGCTTGAAAGGAAATAACGATCAGCTTTCAGCTTAAATGTCAGATCTGAAATGTTAATAATCTTTGGCTTTTGTTTTGTTTTGCTCTTTTGCTCCAGGGTCAGCTGAGAGAAGCAATAAGAGACATGGTGCTGCGCTGCCCTCAGACTCTGTTCATCTTCGATGAGGCTGAAAAGCTTCATCCGGGCCTCATCGATGCAATCAAGCCCTTCATGGATCACTATGACAACGTAGACGGGGTCAGCTACCGCAGGGCCATCTTCCTCTTCCTCAGGTTAGTTGACTATTTCGGGCACAGTTTGATGAAGCTCCGAAGCGCTCTGCCGATCAGAAAGTGTTGCACCTCCTGTCCACATAGCCTGGCAGCTCATCAGTGGTGAAGAATGGCGCTCCTTCTGTCTCCATTAGCCTTCTGTATGGATTTTTCATGTTTTCGATTTCTCAAGTCAGATTTGTCCTGACTAACAGTCTGTTCAGTCAAAAATAGAAAAAGCCGTTTTTCACTCAACAGTTATGGTGCAGAGATGTGAGTGAATTACTGGCCATCTTTAATTTATCTAATATCTAATCTTATCTATCTTATCTAATAATCATTTATCTAAGAGCAGCCTGTATTAAAGAAACTTTATGACAAACTGCAAACCAGAAATAATGAAGTCTCCCTGAGAGGCTCAGCAGCTGTAGACATATAATGTTGTGTTCTTGCTGTTGTCACTGCAGTAACATTGGTGGCGCAACAATCAACGACGTAGCGTTGGACTTCTGGCACTCAGGCCAAAATCGAGAGGACATCGGTATGGAAGACCTGGAGCATCGGCTGCGAGCTGAAACTATGGAGTCTCAGGGTGAGCGGTAAAGCCAAGTTTTTCTAAAGGTTGCCTGGTGGGTTTTCTCACGTTTTGGGACATTTTTCCTTTGGCAAGAAACGAAACCTTTTTTGTGTGGCAGGTGAATTAAGTTACTCAGGTGTTCTTGTTCCTCGGTGGCTTGAAATTATTTGCTGAAAGCCACTAAAGTGATATAAAAACAGTTTTCACCAGCATAGTCTTACCCGGTGGTTAGTGAGGTCTTACTGTGAAGCCTCAATCTTAGTTGAATCTGGTACTCATGAGTGAGGGGTGGGTCTTGCACACTCACTGGTTAACAACTTAATTATTCACATGGTTAATCACATGGTAAAGCATACCATGTTTTATCCCTGTTTCTGAATCTAAGGCTGCGTTCACACTGCAGGCAAAAGCGCATCAAATCCGATTTTTTCGCCCCTATGCGACCCAGAGCCGATCCAGTATGACAGTGTGAACGGCACAAAGCTGATATTTTCAAACCCGATCTGGGTCACTTTCGTATGTGGTGCTGAATCCGATACATATCCGATGTTTTAGAAAGCGACTGCTGTTTGAACGGTCGTGTAGCATTAAATCCGTCTTTTACGTCACTGACGCAAGACAGACGCCGATTATCAGCGCGGCGAAGACAAACGAGAAAGCATGGCGGCGAAAACTGGAGACGGAGCGAGTCAGTGGACAGAAACTGAGGTTTTGGACTAACTGAACCCCTGCTGGGTTACGCCATGTAGCGCGTTTTGTGAGGTGATTTTGTGATACTTTGGATCGGATTACATTTTTTATTTCTCTCCGATATCCGATCCAGTAATTTAGGCCAGTATCGGACCCATACCTAATATCGGATCGGTCCAACTCTGAAACAGAGCGCGTTGTGTGTAACGTCTTCTTTTGCGCATGCGGGCCGCTTTGAGGGCCGTGAACGTCCACACTAGAGCGCGCTTGCTGTCACATTTTATTTGTAGTGTGAACAACCACACAGAAAAAAAATCGGATTTGATCAAAAAATCGGAATTGAGCATTAAGACCTGCAGTGTGAACGCAGCCTAAGCTAGTTTTTGAGGTTACAAAATTATCAGGAAAGTGATTCCTGAGATAGAGCACCTCAGGAATCTCTGCTGACCAGTAGAAACAGTACACTGGCTTGACTTTATATACAGTGTATGATACATATTTTAAATTGTTAAAACTTTAAATATGTTTTTATTTCCTGTGTTGTTTTGTTTTTAATTATCCCAGGTGGCTTTGCTCAAAGTGAGCTGATGTCTGGTCACCTGATTGACTTCTTTGTGCCCTTTCTGCCCCTGGAGTACCGTCACATTAAGCTCTGTGCGCGGGACGCCTACGCAGCACGAGGTCTGGAAACAGATGAAGCCACGCTGGATGAGGTGGCCAAGGCAATGCTGTATGTTCCCAAAGAGGAGAGACTGTTCTCAGCCCAAGGATGCAAGTCCATACCTCAGAGGATCAACTTCTTTCTTCCCTAGAGTGAGAAGGAAACAGAGAGACGGACCTGGAGGAGGTGTAAGATTGCTTAACCAGCCCATCTGCATACAGAGCCACAGAGATGTGTCTTCTTTGCTCTGCGCTGCATACTTCCCCCTCCCCCCACAGATGCAACATGTGTCTGTCCAGGTCCCCTCACAGAAGGCCAGACATCAGGGCAGATCCAGGATTAGAGGGCAGAGCAGCGTGACCCAGCCTGCAGAGACAGGCAGCATCACAGGAAGGGTGGCTGCTCGTCCTCACCTCCCTGGTTTGAAGACAAAGGAGTGAAGAAGATGGTGTCTGTGCAGAGTATGGCACAGAGGGAGACATTATTTTTTTCCTTTTCACTATTTATATCTAATCCCCTTGGCCAAAGTCTGACTTGCACTGTTGTTTGTGTTCATATGAGTTTGTAATTCATGTGTTACTAGTCGCATGTCAAGCATTGTGCTTATATCAGCACAGATTATTTATTAATATCATTTGTGCCATATTTGAACATTTTACTGGAGTACTTATTTTATTTTGTTAGATTTTTGTATTCCTTTTTAAAATGAATGTCTAAGGACCAGTGGTGATGGAAATGTTACTTGAAGCTCTTACTGTGAAGGACGATGTCTCTAAAGCGATGGAACTCTGGAAAATCACCTTTTTACTTGTGTTTTATAAAAACATTTAATAGGTTTTACTGTACTGTTACTTAATATACAGTTGTTACTTAGTGGTGTGATTTACTCCTTTGTTGGTATGAATCATCTATCAACAACACAGTCTGCTTCACATCACAGAGAGAACCTGTCAGACACGGTTTAAAGTTAATAAAAACCTGGTAAACAACCATCATCATCGATTTCACTGATTTGAGTGCTCATTAATGTTTTCATTAAATTTGAATATGACAGGAAGAGCAGCGCCTGGGACCCATGTCTTATTTTTTAATGGAGCTTGTTTCCATTACTGGCAAAAATTCATTACAGGCAGAGCAAAGTAAACTATTCAAGTTATTGTTCTAAAAAAATTCAACTTGGTTTCAAGATACTGTACTTGAAAGGTTGACTTGCAGACAGCCAGAAGAAAAAACAACTGGCAGCAGAAACAAGCTTTTATAGTGTGTAATAGGATGGTTAGGACGACAGAATTGTAAATTATGTTTAGCAGGTAAATCAAAAAAGTGGTGCTCAAAAAAGGAAGGAGAGGCGAGAGCAGGATGACTACACAACCACAACTTTGGATTTCAACAGTGATGCCAATGACTTTGCTGAGCTCAAGGCTTGAGTGGTGAAGTTTGTTTAAAGGTTTGAAACATTGTTACCACTCTTATGTTGAAAGTATGCCCTCAACAGTATGTGAGTGTGCCATATATCTAGAAGCTAGTTTTCTGGAAACATATGGCTGAATGAGGATTTCTATATATCAGTGTGCTTGTTACACGCTTACCCATCCGGTAAGTCTGTGAGGGACCCCCCCACCCCGTGACTGCGGGTGTTATCCATGGTACTGGTTAAAAGCTGGTCTGATGCTATTGATATGTGTTATTATCGCTGAATAGTTCAGTAAGGTAGAGCGGTTGCCCCATGATCAGAAGGTCGGGGATTCAAATCCACTGAACGGCTTCCCTGAGGTACCCCTGAGCAAGGTACCGTCCCTACACACTGCTCCCCACTGTGGCTGCCCACTGCTTCACAAAGCGAATGGGTCAAATGCAGAGAAGTAATTTCCCCACGGGGATCAATAAAGTATACATTGTTATTATTATATGCTATGCTTTGTTTGCTGTAGTACAATGTGGAGGTAAGGGTCCCTGAAAAATGTCTGCCCAGGGACCTGTCACACAGTTGTTACGCCTGTGATGTATATTTCTTACTGCCTGTGGAATCACCTGTGTTTAGTTTCGTTTAACAATTTTTTTCAGGTTTGATCTCATGCAAAAATTCGTATTTGCATTAATTTTTTTCCAAATAATTTTGATTATTTTATTTTACTCCGTATCATATACGTAATTCACGCTGTTTAGCTTTAGATATACTCGCGTTCTCCCCTTGCATGTGATTCACCCACGGCGCATCATCCTTCCTTTGGGCGTGTATCAGGCAAACGCGTGGTCTGCTTCCATTGGCTGCAGAAAGTATTCGTCCGGATTCTCTCTCCTCTGATTGGCTGTAAGCGGTAGCGCTTCCTTATTGAGGTTAGCAACCGTTGTCCAATCAGATTCAGACATCTGTTCCGAGGCGAGAGGAGAGAAACGGCAGCGTCTCGGTGGCTCTCACTGTAACATCACTGTATGGGGATACCGCACTGACAGACAACGCTGCTTCACCTTATTTAGAAAAAAATCGCATACACGGACATTTTTATTTGTAATTGGTTAGTTTTTGACCGGCTGCTTCAGCTCGTCGCCATGACAGCACTGTGTCTGCTTTTGATGGCCGTGTCGGCTGCATCTGTACTGGCCGAGTCCACAGTTTATTTCCGCGAGCAATTTGAAGACGGCGGTGAGCTCTTCCACACAACATTACACAGACAGGATTTAAATGCTTGCTTTTCTTCCTTCTGCTGTACATCTTTAAGATGCTGTGGTGCTGACTCAGATGAATGATGGCTATTTTTCATGTCCGCATATCGGCGTGGATTGTTACGATTATTTCTAATGATTTTACCGCAATTTCTGGAATGCATCGTCAGCTGATTATTGTAGAAGACCAAGCGTTCATTCATCCATTCATATTCCGTGCTTTATGCTTCCCACCCCTCAAAGCTATTATCGTACCCCTTCTGCCTCCCCACCCTCCCCCCAACTGCTGCACATCTCTCCCCTGGTCATTCACTGCTACCCTCCTTCTCCCAGCTGTCCTGTTCTTTCATCTGTGAAGGCAGTCACAAAATCCCGCAGTATGCCCCCCACCCACACACTCACACACACACACACACAGACACACTGTATCAGTATGGAAGGCTGGATTAGCAGAGTTTTGTGAGTCTTGTCTTCGTGATTGCTGGGCAGCTGACTCTGAACCTGTTTGTGCAGATGCCTGGGTGAGTCGCTGGGTGGAATCCAAGCACAAATCAGATTATGGGAAGTTTGTCTTGACTGCTGGGAAATTCTACGGCGATGAAGAAAAAGACAAAGGTAAGCAGGAAGGCGCTGATATGTGTTGCTTAATTACGCTGTACTACCCTGTCGACACCTGCTGTCAGAGGCGCCTAAGCGTTTGCTCCTGGTGGAGCAGTGCCAGCTTCAACACAGCCGTCCTCCTCTCTGTTCTTTAACTTGAGAAGAGAGCAAAAGAATTAAATTAACCCGTACTGTTTCATTAAGAAAGAACAGGAGTCTGTGTTGGTTTAGTTTGAGCTTCCCTGCAGTAACACCATTGTTTCTGCAGGTCTGCAGACCAGCCAGGATGCCCGTTTTTATGCACTGTCAGCCCGTTTTGATGACTTCAACAATAAGGGCCAGCCTTTAGTCATACAGTTCTCAGTGAAACACGAGCAGAGCATCGACTGTGGCGGAGGCTACATTAAACTGTTCCCCTCTGAGCTCAATCAGGAGGACATGCACGGAGACTCTGTCTACAACATCATGTTTGGTAAGTGGACCGAAGGATGGGGTTTGAAGTGGGATTACTTTTGTTGGATAAACAGAGCAGTGTCTGTTTGTGTATACACCGACATTCACCATCACTGCCTAACATGCATTGTCCTGCTACACATGTACAAATTTTGCATTTCTACTTTTTGCTTTTTGTGTTAGACTTAATTTATTTGTGGCCTCATTCAGGTCCCGATATTTGCGGCCCTGGCACAAAGAAAGTTCACGTGATCTTCAACTACAAAGGCAAGAACCATCTGATCAACAAGGACATCCGGTGCAAGGTGACGCTTGTTATCACATTAAAGTGAAAGCTAGTTCTAATAAAAAGCTGCCACAGTATAAGGACACATCAGCTTAAACAATTAAAAACAAACTACATGTTAATATGCTGTTAGTTGCATCATGTATTGACGGCACAATTTTTCAAACAATATACCTTTTTTTTTTTCTGCCCTGCAGGATGATGAGTACAGCCACCTGTACACACTGATCGTCAACCCTGACAACACGTATGAAGTTAAGATAGACAATAAGAAGGTGGAATCTGGCAATCTGGAGGATGACTGGGACTTCCTCCCGCCCAAAAAAATCAAGGACCCCGAGGCCAAAAAGCCAGAGGACTGGGATGACAGGGAGAAGATTCCCGACCCCGACGATAAGAAACCTGAGGTCAGTGTGAGCTGCCGTTCTTGCAGGGCATCGCTTTAATGATAGCACTATTATGTCAATCATGTTTCAAATGTTTTTGGTTTTGTTGTTCTTGTTTTCATTGCAGGACTGGGACAAGCCAGAGAACATCCCAGATCCTGATGCCAAGAAGCCCGATGACTGGGATGATGAGATGGATGGAGAGTGGGAGCCACCTATGGTCACGAATCCTGAATACAAGGTGCATATCCAGATATTATAACTCTTCATGCAGTCAGTATTTACTTTGTGCTATTTTTCTGAGTTTTGCACATCGGTGAGCTTCTTAGAATAGAATTGGAATCCATCCATTCGCTTCCAATATCCTTTTCAGGGTCGTGGGGGGGGCTGAGCCTGTCCCAGCTGTGTTAGAGCTAGAGGCAGGGGACACCCTGGACAGGTCGCCAGTCTGTCCCAGGGCTAACACATATACACAGACAAACATTCGCTCCCACATTCACACCTATGGGCAGTTTAGAGTTTCCAATTAACCTAGCCCCACTAAGTGCATGTTTTTGGACTGGAAAGAGCCCATGCAAACATGGGGAGAACATGCAAACTGGCCTGATGGGGGGATTGAACTCAGGACTTTCTTGCTGCGAGGAACGGTTCTAACCACCGTGCTGCGAAAATATGTACACTGTCATACGTCTTTTGCTTTCCTGCTCCGCATGCTGCAGCTAATGCAGTGCAATTATTCCTGATAGAGATCTTTAGCTGTAGAGGATTTTGTGTTTTAAACCCAGGTTCTCTGTGTCTGTCCGCAGGGTGAGTGGAAGCCCAGAGAGATCGACAACCCTGCCTACAAGGGCAAGTGGATCCACCCCGAGATCGACAACCCTGAGTACACGGCCGATTCTGAGATCTATAAATACGACAGCGTCGGGGTGATCGGGCTCGACTTGTGGCAGGTAAGCTGAATGTGCATTTACATCTTAATGCATAATGAAATTTACATAAATATTTTAAAACAGTTTACATTAATCCAGCAATACGGTTACTTGCTCTGTATTGTGTGAGCTGTTGGAAAAACTATGCATCTTTTCCCATCGAGAAATGTTTGAAATGCTTCGCAAACGGGCAACTCTTTGAGTTTGTGGGTTGTGCTTGTTTTTTTTTTTTTTTAAAGATTTGATAGCAAAATATGCATTGCCCTTGTGTCTGGCTGCAGGTCAAGTCTGGGACTATCTTTGACAACTTTCTAATCACAAACGATCCAAACCTGGCAGAGGAAGTTGGCAACGACACTTGGGGCAAAACTAAGGTATGCTCGTTTTAGCCCTGCGCCCTGTAATCCTAATTCTGATGTCATTTCAGTGTCAACACTAATAAAAAAGAAATGACCTTTTCGTGTAGATTGATATATTTAATTGCATTGTTGGCGTTTTTCTGTTTTTCTCCAGGATGCTGAGAAGAAGATGAAGGAAAGCCAGGAGGAAGAGGAGAGAAAGAAGCGCGAGGAGGAGAACAAGAAGAGGAGAGAAGAGGCAAAGGAGGAGGAAGAGGAGAAGGAGGAGGATGAGGAGGACGAAGAGGAGGAGGAGGAGGAAGGGGAAGAGCACGAGGAAGAGGAGGAGGAGGAAGAGGAGAATGAAGGCACAGACTCTAACCTCAAGGATGAGTTATAAACTCAGGAACTGCTCAGACTGTGTCAGTGGGCCGTTGGAATAAGGCTGGAGACTGAGACCCTCGCGACTGACACCCCGGGGTGGGGGCTGGGTGGGAAGGGCTTTTTCCATTTCTTTGTTTACAGAGTGATCGGTCAGAAAAGGGCAATTAAATGTTCTGTTTCTTGTTTCCATGTGCTACTACTACTATTATAATGATGAGGACTAGTGATAAGCATAATTAATGTTAAAATGAATGTCAAAAGCAGAAATTTTAACACAAACGTGTGAATTGTCATTTACATTTTACAAAATCTGGGTTGTTATGAAGTGTGATATTGTGGTGACATGAGAAGTTTTAGTTGGTATGGAGGTGGTGGTACCAGGAAAACGTTTGGTTTACCTCACGCGTTTCGTCTGCCTTTCATTTTTTTATTTTTGTACTTTTTTTCCTTCACTCATTCCTGTCGGGCTGGAAGGATTAAATAGGGTTCGATGTTGTCATGCAGGTTATTTTGCCTTCTTCTGTTTCCACTATGTGACTCAAACGAGGACTATTGGCGACCAGAGTGCAGTAGGACTAACACTATATATTTGACAACCTGATCAAAAGTTTAAAAAAGGAAAAAAAAAAACCCCCGTCTGCAGTGGGATGGTAACATGAGGTGCTTTAACATGAAGTCCCTTGCATAGTTTTGTACTGTACAGGTAACACTTTTTCCACTTCAGTGCACATACTAGTCCTGTGTGTCTAAATAGGCTCTACTCAAACTTAGGATGTACATTAGGATCACTCCAGTAGCAGAACATTCGGTACGCACACTCTTTAGGTTTCCTCACTGTTGCTGTATACGTCCAGTTTCCTGATTTTTGATTCCAAGTTTTCTGCACTGCTGTACCCCAACTCACTGTCCCAACAGTCTGACAGAGGCTCCTTTTGTAAAAGACATTTTGTACTAATGGTAGTAAACGAAGTGGGGCGATTTTTGTGTTGCTGTGTAAAATAAAAACGAAGACAGGCGATCTGTCCAATAAAACAGCCAGAAGAAAACGATGAACACATGCTTGTGAATTTTGTCTTTTGTGTGTGTTTTATTTATCTGTCTCCCTTTCCCCCCCCATCTGAATTAATTTGTTATTATGGAGGCAGGTTACGTAAGCATGATCTGGTTAGGGTATCCCCCTTTCTCTCGACCCGTGACAACTGGGACAGGCCACAGCAGAAGAACATGGATGGATAAATGTTAATTTGGTTCCCTCATTTGATATACTGTAGATATCTGCTTGGCAATCATTTGAATTTTACTGCTCACCTGACTCATCAAAGGTTACTTTAATGTACTGTTTTGCAGTACCTGGGTATACTTCAGCTTAATTTACATTTTAATCTTCTCCTTTCATCTGCATTTTATTTTCTACTCACAAAGGTTATCGCAGTTAAATTAAACTAGACTAAAAACCAAGACTAGGACTAGGTGAACCAAAACTGATGAGACTTTGGTGGCCCTTTTAAAATGTTCTTTATATTGTCATTAAATCACTCGGCTTCTTAAAACAAGAATGCAAAACTAAGCAAAATAATAAAAACTAATATGAAAACGAGAAGCAAGATTCAGATTTCACAGTTGCAACTAATTGTATACATACTGACATGATATTGATAGCGCAGGATTGGCATTAAATGCAGCAATTTCAGTCACATAATGAAATATTATTCGTATTGAAAGGGTCACAGTCCTCTGTCCTTTTCCTAAACTTAGACCGGCTTTACCAGTTTGGGCAGTTCTGCTTCTTACCATTAAACTCAATATATGGATAGACATTTTAACAGTTTTTGACAACTTTATTCTACTTTGAAACAAAATTGATCATAAAACAAAGTCAGACTACAAAATTTGTTGTTTCACTAATGTTTGAATATTTTTGGTAGTAGTGGATATTCTATTTATTTATATATTTTTAAATGACTAGTATTTTGGGCATTTAAAATATATTTTAAAATGATCTATGGAAAAGTGAAGTATCGATAGCAAAATGACGAAACTAAAAGTGAAGAAATCAATAGAGTAGGTGTTTTAAGTCTTCTTTTTTTGTGTTATTTATCTTTCTTGTCTTTTGTTATTTGTTCACCTCCTTGCACGGATGCAGGGATGGTGAAGCACCGAGGGGAGGTCGGTTCCTGAGCTTGAGGTCTGGCTTCAGGGTTTTCAGCGGCCTCTAACGCTGCCTGTCGTCAGCGCAGCTTGAAAGCGGTGGGAAACAGAAACACTATGGCTTCCAGTCTGACTCTTACTCAGGTAACACTGTCTTACAACTCAAATATAACGACAGCAAACGCTTTCTGCCCTCTGCCTGTTACGCTCGGAGATGTTTCGGCAGCGTCGCTTAAACCTGGCTGAAAAAATCGCGGGCTTTCTTTGATTCTGGTTCCTCTTTTGGAAGTTTAGCCCTGCTGTGACTGGGAAAAGTTTCTTCCTAATCTCTTTGGGGACTGCGTAAGGGCGTAGCTAGCTAGCTAGCCTGCAAGCTAACAGCTAGTTTGTGACCAGTGGTGGGCTGTTTTAGAGCCGCTTTATCAAAGTTGAGATAAACCGTGTAAGCTAGCGCCACTCGTCTTCGTTTCCTCTCCGGTGTTTTCTAATCGTATTTAGTGCTGCCCCGGTTTGCTGCAGGCTATTTGGGTGTTGGGCTGTCCATGTGTGGCTCTGCTGTGGCTCTACTGTCACATTTTTGCTACTTCAGCCTCTGCTAACATTGTTTTCCTCTGATAAAGGACCCAAGCTATATACAGTAAAGCGTGTAGCCTATGTGTTGGATTTCCTTGCCTCTTATGTAGCTTTGTTACATGGTTTGACTGAATAGGCAGCCTGGTTATTGCTATTATTAGAAGTAAACACGCTTCGGTGACTGGCTTGGTGTTATTTTTTTCTTTTCCCTGTGACCTTTCTAAGGTGGACAGTGTTAACAGCCTGTTAGCTATTGCTGTTAACAAATAGTTAATAGAGAAAACTCCTCATAACGTTAGCTGTTATGTTGCAACTAGCAGGAGGAAGTGAATTGTACGAGCCACTAGCCTTCTCTACTGTCGCAAAAGGTTGCACAGTTGCTGCTAGCTAAATTAAGTTCTAAATAATGTAGCGTCAGATTGTGCCCGTGTTGTTTAGGTGACATGGGGCAGGTTAAATTAGGAGCTTTCAGTCGTGGACTTGTTACCTGAGCTGCCGTTACCTCCAGCAACAGACAGGAGTTGCCTGCCAGCAGCAACTCTGAGATCCTTATCTCTCAAACGACTTAAAACCTGTGTTTATCTGTGAGCTGTGGGAGTTCATTGGCCTGTCAGACACCAGTGCTTGTTTTAAGTGTTCCTGTCAGATGCCCGATAATCCCCAAACTCGCCTCATGTTTGGTGTTGATAGTGACATCAGTGTGCTTTATTACCATGGGTGGTTATAATCTCTAGAACAGTCTAGCCTGTCCGCCAGCTCCTGCGCCCTGATGTTTCTGGCTATCTGCTGCAGTTTTGTATGGGCTAGCTGGGGGATGATTGAGGGGTGTTTTTTCAGTGCTCAATTAAAGTCACCAGTACAAAGACCACAGTGTTACAGACGCCAACAGTCCCAGGCACACTATTGTGTGTCATGGGGGGAAAAAAAAGAAAAAATTTGCATTGACTCGAGAAAGATATGTGTGTGTGTCAACAGTTATCTCACTGTAAGCCGGTGGGTGAAAAAGCTGACTGATAACTATGCTTTTTTTGTGTGTGTGTGTGCGAGTTGTTTTGTTGTGTCAGATCTATCTTCCTCATGTTTTAAAGTAGAGAGTAATTTCACATGTCTCTGAAAGCCTTAACCTCCCTTAACTAGCCACTCCCTGGTTGATTCACACTTGAAACAATTACCGTCCATCCCTTTCCTCCCTTCCTTGCACCTGCCAATTTGAAACCAAACAACTAGTTGTCAGTTTCGGCTACACAAATAAGGAAGCACTGCTTTATTTCCTCTTTAGTCCAACAGTAGACATTTTTCTTAACAGAGGAAAGAGGGGTGTTTAGGGAGGACATGACAGAAGGCCAGACTAACTGTTGCCTTTGGAGTGACGCCTTGTTGTAAATGCCTTAAACTGACCAGGGGGCCCCAGGAAATGTAGCCTGCATCCTGAAGTTCTTACAAAAGTTGACGCTCTCCCTGCACGCAAGTCAGCATAAACCTTCTGGGGTATTCTGAGTCATCCATCCATTCTCGACAGTATTTGTATAGACCTTTACATGAAAATGCAATGAAACAGTTAGCTGGTTAATTGGAAAAGGATTCAGTCATTTGGAAAAGGGCAAATATGTTCTCAGCCTCAGTGACATTTAAACAGTTTCTCTTTTTATAAATTGAATATATTTAGGTTGTGGCTTGTTTTTTTTAATCTGATATACAGCTCAGATACGTCAGCATTTTCAGACATGTTTTATGTCAGCTTAAAAAAACAGAATAGCTGCCTCGTTTTAGTAGGGAGAAATTGTGTAATTAATTAACATTGCTGCATAAATATGGATTTTTTTCTAAGAAAAATTAGACAATATTTGATGTGCTTACATGGCAGGAAGTAGGAAAGTTTAAGAAATTACATTTTTCAGGCATCTGTTGGCAGTAAAAGTTGGATTTATTGTAATTATAAGCAGTTGATTTGTCAATAGTGAAATGCACCTGATTGCTGCTCATTGTCATCGATACTATCTTGTCTTCGTCTTTAGTTGTCATCCTACCTGGAACACAGCCGTTATAAACTTTATGGTTTTGCAGTCACGCTGTGGCGTCTTTATTGGTAAAACAAGCCTAGTCAGAAACATGCTTTGCCTAGTCTACTAAATGAGTCAAATAAGTCCTTTTACTTAGCTGTTTTTAACATGTTTAGCCAGTTTCTATACTCGGAGCTCAAACAAACAGCTCTTTAAGTTGTTCAGTGGATGACCAACTTTCTGTAGCCGTCAAACACTTGATTATTTGAGAGCTAACTTTGAAAAAGCATTTGAACGATTAGTGTTAGGTTATTATAGGGGCCATTTTTGAATGTAGGTAA
Organism: Hemichromis elongatus; assembly: GCA_015108515.1. NCBI lineage: Eukaryota > Metazoa > Chordata > Actinopteri > Cichliformes > Cichlidae > Hemichromis > Hemichromis elongatus. The sequence goes on from VUQR01035800.1 coordinate 76,466, forward strand.
AAACGACACAGGCGTGTGACTATTTTTTAAAGAATCTCTTAACTGTTTTTACTCCTCTCTTTCTCCTTAAACAGCTCTCCAGTGGAAACCCCATCTATGATAAATACTATCGTCAGGTATGCCATCGTATCTTTGCCATATGTTACAATGTGTGTGCATATAACTTGTGATCTACATAGTTTGACTCTAGTTTTCTTGCGCTTGGCTTTAAATGGCTCTGCATGGAGATGTAGACAAGCAAATAAAAATAATCTTCAAATGAGAGAATAGGGTTTTTGTAATTTCAGCACACAAACTAAACCTGCATTTATACTGCTGTGTTGCAGTGAGCGGTGATCTCACTTCTCTCTATCAGTTTCAGTGCCTGTGTCCAATAAAGGAAGCATCTCTATGAATTAATAATGTTTCCCTTTGCCCAACATGTCAGCAGCACTCCCTTTGAGCCTCATGAAAGACTACTAAGCCAATAGACTGCTGAGAAAATGGCTTTGGTTTATTACTGGTATTGATTTAAATGACTCAGAGGCTCCAGGGCTGATTTTTTTTTTTTTACTTGTTCCCCATCTGTTCTTAAAGCTAAAAGTTTTGTATTTTTTAGCATTTTAGCTTGTTATACTGATTGTTTCTAAGATGATATAAGCTTTAATGACGTGTGTGTAGGTTGATCCGACTGGCAGCGGGCGAGTGGTAGCAGCTGATGCAGCTCTGTTCCTGAAGAGGTCAGGTCTGGCTGACCTGGTCCTTGGGAAGGTGAGTGGAGACACAGAACAGCTCTCTGTTAGCTTTAATGTTCTCATTGATGGTAACAAATGTTTTATCTGTAAATGTCTCCTTAGATCTGGGATCTGGCAGACTCTGAACGAAAGGGTGCACTTAACAAGCAGGTACCAGCACACTGTCAAGTAGCTCCTTCAGAAATGTGTGTTCATCATCATCAGGCTTACGTCACTCTTCTTCTGCCCTCAGCAATTCTTCATAGCCCTGCGGCTGGTGGCCTGTGCTCAGAATGGCCTGGAGGTGGCGCTCAAGAGTCTTAATGTGGCTGTTCCTCCCCCGAAATTTGTAAGTCTGCTCCTGTGTGCTGTAAATCTACACTGGGCCTGCTGGTCATTTAAAGTCCAATACAGTAGATCTGTGGTATATTCACAGGTGTTCGTTTCACTACAAACAGCTTCAGTTATTAGTTTTTGGTCTTAGCTTTTAAAAATATTCTTTAATTTATTTTTACTGCAAACACTGAAATAGAAAAATACGTGTGCTTATCTCCAGCATGACACGAGCAGCCCGCTGTTAGCAGGAGGAGGGGCTGCTGACCTTCCCTGGGTTGTCAAAGTGAGTCACACTCAAATGCGTTATCTTTTTGTCTAAATATAATTGAGATTTTTTTAGTTCTTCTGTTTGCCTCGTTTTATCTCCCTTTTGTTATCTTAAGAGATGCATTGTTTTGTTGTTGTCATAATTTAAAATGCCAAGTAAATAAAGTTGGCATTAATATGATCACAGTATGTATAGCTCTGTAATGCCAGTGTTAAAAAACATGAATCAGAAGTACCATAATTATCTTCCTTTTTCCTCTATGTGCAGCTGAGATGCCAGTTAGCGTCTTGAGTCTGTTTATGTTATTTGAAGATGCTCAGATTTTCATTAAGAGCGACAGAATTAGAAATGAATATGTCATAAGGACAGCTCGGGTTGAATGGTTTGGAGGCAACGTAACTTTGTAACAACAAGTGTGTCATATTTGATACATGAGTTTGTAAAACCCCTTTCATCAACAGTGTGCTGATTTTTTTAAGCCTAACCCCCTTAAATGGTTTTGTTTAAAATACAAATAAAAAACTGTGACCAATAAATTGCACTAAAATGCTGGATGCAGCAAAAATGACACAAATAAAAAAACCTCACATTGATATTTAATTTAAAAAAATCTCAGGTTCAAACTTTAAGAGTGGTTAAAAGAAGCAAGGCTGAGATGATGTAGACATGTGCAGAGGGATAGGATGTTAAATATGGAGCTGCCAGGCAGGAGGAAATGAGGCAGACCACAAAGAAAATTGATGGATATTATGAAGGAGGAGGTGATATAGGAGGATACCAGGAACAGCCACTGTAGTGCCCCCTAAAGGGAGCGCTGAGAAAAGAGGAGGAAGGAGCACTTTATACATGCAAGATTCCCAAAATGCTAAACAACGCTAATATGCAGCTTGCAAAATTAGATTTACAAGCAATGAAAATGGGGAAGAAAAAGCCACTGAAGTTTAAAAGGAAATTAAAGACTAAGAATTACTGGATGTTTTTCCTCAAACCAAAGGTGTGTTTGCAGAACGTTCCACTGTACAGATGTGATGGCTTTGAATGTTTGTTGACTTGGACTTGGTATATAGGACTGACCTTAACTGACCCACCAAAGCAAACAAGAGTCTGACTGTGTCTCAATTAGAGTGATTTTCATTGTGCAGCTGTTTTATTTTTCTTCCAGCCTGAGGAGAAAATGAAGTTCGACTCCATCTTTGACAGTCTTGGCCCAGTAGGAGGGATGCTGTCGGGAGAGAAGGTCAAGCCCGTCCTGCTTAACTCCAAACTGCCGGTGGACATCCTGGGCAGGGTATGATTCTCAAACAGGACTCTTTGACGTTCGTTTAATTTGCTGACAAGTTGAATAGCGAGTTGAATAGATGTGAGAATCTGTAGCGAGTCAGCGGTGTGGCACTTGTTATTTTGCATCTCGCAGTTTTGTGATGACTGATGCTCATCAATAATATCTTTGTGTGTTGAAGGTGTGGGAGCTGAGTGACATAGACAGAGACGGCATGTTGGACAGAGATGAATTTTCTGTGGTAAGACACGACTTAATATTACAAATAAGAAAGAAACCATGTGGGTTTTAGTATTTATTCATGACTGGTTTCAGTTTAGGTTGTTCAACTATGTACTGAGTCACGATTTCTATAGTTCTGAATGGAAAAGATCCAAGACACGAGGAAGAAGTGTGAAGACCGAGCTGCAGGATGCTTGGGTAATCATCTCTCATTTACTTTGTTGCCCTTTCCCAGGCTATGTATCTGGTGTACAGAGCTCTAGAGGGAGAGCCTGTTCCCATGTCCCTACCTCCTCCCCTGGTGCCACCCTCCAAGAGGAAAAAACCTTCGGTGCCTCCCGTGATGCCCCTGTTACCCTCGCCCCCCTCTGTCAAAGAGAGTCGCTCCTCCCACGCTGGCTCTAAGACTATGCCCCACCCTCCTAAACCCACCCCAGCTCCTGCTCCTGCTCCTGCTCCTGCCCCTGTCCCAGCACCAGCAGCTGCCCCTGTGAGTACAGGCTCCACCTCTCCTGTGAGTGCAGTGCCCGAGAAGTATTATTTTATTACTACACTGGTGCATCAACAGTTATAATGATTTCAAACTGGCTAGTTCAGTGTGTTTTTCAAAAGAAAAAGACTAGCGGAAACGCGAAGGTTTGTGACTCTGTTGTTGCTGTAAGTTGTTCTGACTCTTCCTGTGGTAGTAGTGGTAGAAGTGTGGTTAAGTTTGGTTTTTTCCTCTGTGCAGTGGGTAGTATCGCCAGCAGAGAAGGCGAAATTCGACGAGCTGTTCAACAAGACGGATGGCGACATGGATGGCTTGGTGTCTGGACCTGAAGTCAGAGATATATTCCTCAAGACTGGACTGCCATCTGCTACGCTCGCACGGATTTGGTACGTAACATCACCAAAATCTCCCCCTTTGACTCCTTTGTCCAGCTTCTTCTAAAAGAATCAGTGACTCTCTGTTTTATGTGTTTACCTCAAAGAGCTTTGTAATTTGTGCAACATAAGAAATCCTGGTCACGTTGCCCTTCTATTGCACATAAATGAAGGAAAAAAGAGGAAGAAACCTCGTGAAGTGCTACAGAGGATGATTTGGAGAAAGACGTGTAATAGCTGTCATAAATACAAAGAACATGAAATAGAATATTTTACACTAGAGAGAAATAATAGTGATTGGGAAAATAAGGTGCTTGTGCATTTTTAACAATAGCATAGATGGTTAGAATACATTTTGATGGAAAAATAGAATTTAAATTTAATCTTCAGTTAATTAATCTTCATAAAACATCTGAGAAACATTTATTTTAACTTTATTAAAAATCTGATGACGACAGTAAGTGAAATTTAAAAACATACTCATAGTTTCAGCTATAATTGAATGGTGCAAAATGCAGCACTGCAGTACGTGTTCATACAAACGACCAGCAGCTGATCTTACTATGGATTTTTATCTTCATGTGGCTGATTAGCTTCTGTGTGTATTGGTTTCCCTGACACAATGATTAGCCTGGCCATCAAAAATAGTCACTGCCTGAAGTATAAATCGTTACTGTCTTATGTAACATGTGTGCTTTATTTATTTTTCCCAGGGAGCTCTGTGACATTGGAGATATAGGGAAACTGACGCGAGAGCAGTTTGCTTTGGCACTTTATCTAATTAATCTGAAACTGATTAAAGGCTTAGAGCCTCCACAAAATCTGTCCCCAGAGATGATTCCTCCGTCTGACAGACAAAACATCAAACAGGTGAGTCGCTCTCAACACTCAAGTATGTGAATAATTATTAGTGATGTTTGGATCCTTTTTACCCCTCAGCAGTATAAGGATCGCCACCACACAGGTCAGATGGGTGAGCGGCGTGGACATCCAGTTAGTGAACACAATAACCTGAAAACGAGACGATGTACGATTTCTTACTGACACTATAGGTGTACTATTAAAAATGAAGGCCAGAGGTCAAGTTTCTTGAAAATCTTGTAAATGCAGTCACGTAGGTTTAATAATGTACACCATAGATGCTTCCAGGCCATCAGTATGTTGTGTTTTTTTTTTTCTGGTTCTTATAAAGGCCTGATACTAGCCATTTTCCTCACATAACGGTTTCCAGATAAAACAGCCAATAAATGAAAATTTCATGATTAAGGTAAAGATGAGAGAAACGCCCTTCAAACGTCAAGAGTGTTGATGTTGCATAGTTTGTCCACCAGAGGGTGCTCTGTAATTTCCCTTTTGGCAACACCACAAACAACAACTAGCTGATCTGAGCAGAAACGAGATGTCTGCAGTTTGCATTGATATTAAAAGAAGTTTATTTTTTAACAGCATGGCATATCCCAGAATTAAAAACACACAAAAATTGATCTCATGGACATTGAAAGATCCTTATAGGCGAGACTGATAGTGAATTGGAGCAGTTGGAGTAGCTCTCTTTTTCATAGCTTAAAACAGACTTGGTTGCAGTTTTCACCATCTGTGTACAGCAGTTACTTATTATGATTTTCCATTGCATCAGCACTGTTACATATGAATTATATTGCTTGTCTTAATTGTGGCTTTCATTGACGTATTTTTCTCTCGGTGTGTTCGTACACGTGCGTGTCTGTGTTGTGTATTTTTTCTCTTCAGCTTGCAGTTGTCTGGTTCTTATTTCCTCTCTCTGTTTCTTTACTTTGTCTTTTTGCATTTTTGCATGTCATCCATTTTACGTGCACTGACACAGTCCTGAGTGTGTTTCATCATAAAGGCGTTAGTGCGTCTCATAACTCTCAACAGGTTGCCTCTTTTGTTACCTGACATAGTTTTGTCCTAAATTTTTGAATTTGATATGTAGTTTCCATTTGTTCTTGTGCTGACGAGAAATAAAAGGTTTCTGTTTTCAGTTTTTGAGATGCACTCTCATCACGGTATCTGTTTTTGTGGATGTGTGTTTTTATCAAGGCTTTGAAGACGTTTTAGATTTTTTAAGTTATCAGTTGAATAGTTTGCTTCCATCGTCTTCTAAATTAGAGAACCAAGTGATATCAGCCTGGCGCTGCTTTTTAAACCACTGTTCCCTAAACCCTTCCTGTTGAGCCTCTAACAGTAGATGAGTCGATGTGTAACCTCTGTGAAGCCGTTAGTGTCGTTCTGCTATTTGTTTGTTTGTTCTGTGACTGTCTGATGTATTAAGAGTTGTAACGAGTCGCTGGTCTCCAGTACCTTCATCTACATATCATTAATGTGGGTTTTTCTGCTCTTTACTGTTTCCTCTGTCCTCCATGCGCTCACCAGAACAATGCGGCTAACCTAGCTGCCGACTTCTCTGCAATCAAGGAGCTGGACTCACTCAGTAATGAGATTGTTGAACTACAAAGGTAATCAATTCTCCTCACATTTATTAAAAAAAAGAAAAAAATGCAAACACCACACATGTTATTAACAGAGTGACGGCGCTGGAGATGATTTCATTGGTGGTTTGTATTGTTGGCCTAAAGATGAAGGGTTTAAGCCGGGTGTTTGTGAGCCTCTGCTGGTTCAGGTATGCACGATGGAAACACTCTCACTTCTTTGAGCACTGCCAACGTTCCAGTAAAGATAATAAACACTTGTGTTACTGCAGCAGACGGTTGGAAAGGGTCTGAACTAAAATGTTCGATTATTTGGGCTAAAGTCGGTAAGAAAGTTACAGACTATGTTTATATGAAACATGTATATACTTACTCCATTTGATGTATTTTAACTATATATAATGCATATAATAGAATCTAGCACCTGCATATGTGTAAAGAGATGGCTTTGATTTTGCCTAGGATTTCTGCACCGATTATCTGCATGTCTGAATGTCATCGAAGTCAAGTAAAGGTTATAGTAATGTTTCTCCCAGTAAATAAAACCATAGAGCAGGGGGTGGGGGAACTCCAGGCCTCGAGGGCCGATGTCCTGCAGGTTTTAGATGTGTCCTTGATCCAACACAGATGATTTAAATGGCTAAATGACCTCCTCAACTTGAAGTTCTCCAGAGGCCTGGTAATGAACTAATGATTTGATGCAGGTCTGTTGACACAGGGTGAGATCTAAAACCTGCAGGACACCGGCCCTCGAGGCCTGATGTAAAAGCTACGGGCCTTTCAAAATAAAAGCAAAAAGTATTGCATTGTTAAATAGAAGGCTCTTAAACAGGAAAAAAGTGCTTGAGCAAATTAGGCATGTTGTATAATGTTGACTGCTTAGGCAGAGTAGTAAAGTGCTACCATAAGAACCAAATGAGGCCAAATAATATCTGTGAATTAGCATAAACTACACTTATCTTTTATCTCTGATGATTCTTGGAGAAATCTGCACAAAATTCTAACGAAATTGTAGTGGATTAAATACTGATTATGGAAAAACAGAGTCCAGAAAATCTCTTTTTGCACTGTGACTAACAAGCAAGCTCCTTCGAGGTGCTCGACATTGGCACGGGACTAACGAATATGCATTGATTTGTTTGTCGAAAGGGGGTGAATAATTCTGATGAGATATTGATTGTAGTAAATCAAGACATTTGTCACCTTGGTTAAGGGCAGAGGTGCCTTTCTGATAGGTTGTATAACGTATATGATTGGTGAACCTTGAAACAAGGCATTGAAAAATGACCACTTTGCTAACTGGCTGTTAAAACTCATCATTCATCAAGGAATTTTATAGACAAGTTCAAGGGGACACGATTGCTGAACAGAGGCAAAAAAATATACTTAAACTGTATTTTCATTATTTTCCAAAGTGGTTTCCGACTCTGAAGTTAAGCTCTGGTGGCTCTACAACACGACACTGAAGCAGCCGGTGCTTTCACACAAGGGCGGGAGAATTGCATAACCAGTCCACCATGAGATTTTGGACTGTACTAATGCCAGCAGCTTGTGAAGAATGGTTATTGTTTCAGAAAGAGTGAATGAAGGGGAGAGTGAGAGAGAGTAGGAGAGAGTGAAAGAGGAGTTCAAAAGGCAGAAAATAAGAGACAAACTTGAAAAAGGCGACGAAGTAGAACATCAGAGATGGAAGGAAAAAAAGAAAATAAAGGGAAGATGAGGAAAACTGCAGAGAATGACAGGACGGTAAGAACATGAGAGAGGAGGGCGGTCAAAGTGAAAGGGAGAAAGCTGAAGTTGAGAGAGAGATAATGAAGGAGACTGATTGTAAAAGTGTAGAAAACGAACAAGAATCCAATTATATGTGGCTTCAAGGAGTCAGAGGGTCTCATCATACATGTTGTTCTAGAGTTCTGACAGGACAGACCTGACTCACCCCAGTCTCTCTACAGTTGGTATGTGGACACATTTGATTGGGAGGAAATGGCTCCTCCTTAAGCCAGTCAATACCTTCCCGGTCGAGAGGACTCTGGTTCAAAATTTCAAAATAATCATAGCAGATGGTTTAATGAACGGATTAAAAAACTTGCTATTTGTGAAGATTTTCGTTTTCCTTTCAGTTCTCAGAAATCAGCCGTCATCTCATTTTTAATTGCGTTAGTTATTTGGCAAATCTAGATTGTATCCACAACTTTTTCGTAAATTATATGGATAAAAGCTACATTTTAATGATGATTTAAAATTAAATTTCAACCGTGTTTCTACAGATCAGGTGCTCCAGACACTCTGGCTTTTCCATGTCTTAGATTGGTGTCTAACAGCCACTTTGAGAAAACCTCTCTGTACTCATTTTGAAGCATGATCTAAATTAACATGATCACAGGCACATTTTTCTTTTTGTTTTAGATTTGATGTAAATCTTGGTATAAACTTCTAGATTCCAGTATTTCTGAATGCCATGTCTCCAAAGATGTCAAAGCATTAACTCTGCATGTTATTGAATTACACTTGTGTGTTACAACACAAGGGCTTTCCAGGCATCCACTTCCCTGGAAAGTTTATATAATTTCCTCTCGCATTAATAAACTATTTTGACTGTGATTCTGACAAAGTGTGCGCAGTAGTTGTGGTAGTAAGACTATGAGTGTGAAAGTCGCCCTCTCTCACCTTTTGCTTTGAATATTGATCAACCTCGGAGTCTGAATAAACTTCCTTCCTTCCTTTCTCCTTTCCTTCCCACATGGTGTACGGACTCCTTCGTTTGTGGCTGAACTCATCACTCACACGATTTAGATTTAGACGATTTAGACTTTTCTACTTCCGAACTTAAGACGTAACCGGAAACCCCTCTTTCAGCCTTTCACACCATTCAAGTCATCGCGTCGACCCAAAGTGCAGTTAAATATCCATGAGGTTATGTTGAAGATTTCCCGCTGAAGCATAATTCACGCATTAATTTGAACATTCAGAATTTTTTGGAACGAACATCGAAAGGCTGCAGGGCGGCTGAGGGCTCTCGCTATACCTCTGAAGACTGAAGATCCTTTAAACTCTGAAGTGCGCTAAAGACTAGTCGGTTTACTTGGATACTTGAGTAACAATTTTGCTTTTTGAGTCTGCTAGTGTTCTCAAACCCAGTTTTATTTATAGTGCACTTTTTTGTTCTTCCAGTGTATACATTTCCTGTCTTCTTTACATTTGACATCCTTGTATTTCATTGCTGTTTGTTCCTGTTTAAATTTTGCATTGCTTCAGATTTTCTGTAGAGCCCCATCGGACTCTCGTCTGCGCTCTTTAAATAAATATTGCTCTCTTGCTTGCTTTTGTCTTGGGTTGAGCTTGAACTGCAACAGAAGTGGTTTTTATCAGTTGTAGCACTCACCTTTGTACTTGTTTTCTTTCTACTACAAACAGTCTAACAGACACATTAAATTTCACAATGCACCTTTTCAACCAGGACTCTTGTGTGCTTTAAATCGTGTCTTAGCTAAATAACTGAGTTATAGAAAGGGTAAAGGTAAGGCTGTGATAGCTTGAGTTTTTGATGCAGTTTGAGAGCCTTGTTGTGTTCCCTGTTTATCCATCAGGGTTATTGGTGCTCATGCTCCCCCGCTGGGCTTCGTTTTATTTCAAGTAAACCATTCTCACCGCTGCTGTAAGGAACCGGCTCTATGGTGTGTTGTATTTGCACAGTGGAGAAGCAAAGAAGACATACTCTGTAAACATGCTGCAAATTCTGATCGTGTGTTTTGCATATTAGTGCACCACAATAGCTGTAAATATATTCATTTAGGCACTTTTCAATCATTGTTTAGTTTGGAAAAAAGCTGTAGTGATAAATGATTTCATACTGTAGCTTCTACAAGCCACTGTCATGCATGTCCAATAATTCCATATTCTCTGGAGGAGCTCAACCAAATCAGCTCTGTGAGCAGATATGCTTTAATGTACAGGCTTTTACTTGTGAGTGAATAAGGGTGTGTACTTGCAGTTGTGTGTATTTATTTATGCACTTTAATGTTCCGTGGCGTTTTACATGAAAGAGGAAATCACCACTGGCTTCCAGACAAGACTCGCTTTCCCTGAGCCGGGGAGAAAATTAAATGAGTCAGGATGTAAAATTTATTCATTATTTGATTTTCATCTCCTGACGCCGGCCACTGAATTCCTCTCTGTAACCGGCTAAGCACAAGTGCCTCTGGCGCATGGCTACAAGTGCACAATAACACCGCCTATCATTTTAATGCAGATGTTCCCAGCAGAAGAACGTTTCAGCGGAGTGGAATATAATGTCCGTCAGAAATGAAGCTGCTTTTTTACTCTTTCTTTATTTTTAATGGGCATCCGAGCCACACAGTAAACTGTTTCTTACTGAGTGCAATGTGAGAACGAGTGGGCTTTTGTAATGGATCGGTGGTAATGCATCTTTTTATTTATTTATTTTTAAGGTGGGGATGTGTATAAATTCATGCTTTGTTATTATGCGTGTGGTTGTGTGTTTCTCATTGTTTACCAGAGGGCAGTGTTAGCCGCAGGGACCCACGACCTGAATTGCAGAGGCTAGCAGTATTGCGAGCTAATATTGACTGTATGAGTGATGGTCATATTAACCTGTTGAATGGATGGCTGCTTTGACTAATGACTACCTGATTTTTCATTTTCCTAATTCTGCACTTTGCAAGGACTGCTTGTGTAAATTAAAAGATTCAGATGGGGATGGATGGGGAAGGGAAGGGAGATGAAAAATGGACAATTCTGAAAAACTTCTCAAATCCTTGGTGAGCGTACTTCAAGTGTACGGAGAGTTACACAGCAAATAATTTTCTAATTGAGGTCAGTGAAAGGGGGAAAAAATCCCTAGCTTCCGTCAATCACACGACACTGTAAACGGCACCAATTAAGGAGATGTTGCATAAACGCCACTTGACAGTGAGCTTAAAGTCACTGTCATTGTGTCATGGAAAGATGTTGCTTCCTTGATTGTAACCAACCCAAAAGAGAGAAGCAAGAAATATTACAGGTGTTGAATTTTGAGAGCGAAAGCATCAAATTAATTTACTCCATTGAAAAAATATGGCGGATTTGTAAAATTATTCTGCTAGTCTCTCTGATTAGAGCAACAGGCACTCGAGGAAGAAACCAGAAAAATACATTTTAAATTAACGAAGAAACAGAGAGCTGTCAATCCAGTTTGTAAGAAATAGCTTCCTGTTACTACTATTACTTCCTGTTAAAAGGAAGTTTTTCCTTTCCACTGTCACCAAAGTTCTTTCTGATAGGGGATCATCTGATTCTGTAATATTGTAAGGCTTTTACCTTACAATTTAACATGTCTTAAAGTGACTGATATTATGAATTCTTTTTGTAAAAAAAACTATATTGAAGGTCATCCATGTAGTGTATATTTTTTTCTCCACGTCTAAGCCCACAATATTCTTGCTAATCAACCACAAATGAAGCAGATCAGGGCCTATGCCAGAGTGAGTAAGCCACAGCTGGTCCTGTGTAATGACTCTGATGTCTCTTGTGGATTTTAGCTGGCTGCTTGGCCACACTCACGATATCTTGAGGAGAAGAGTGGCTGGAACTGGCAAAGGCACAGAACATTTACCCGTTCCTGGTCAAAACCAACGCCCCCCGCTCCTTTTAAGGTCTGACTAATGCAAATTGGTTTTGAAAAATGTATACATTTGTGTGAAACGTTGCAGTGAAACATTTACTACCCACATAACTAAATGCTGTACAAACACCCCTGGAAGGTACAGTAAGTTATTTATGCATTTAATCCCTGCCTAATGTGTGTTCCCTCACACTTTGCGTTAAGCTAATACATAATCAAACATCCCCAATGGCAGTTTTCTTTGCTAACACCATTTATAATCGCAATACAGGAGGACTTTTTATTTCACGCACAGCCACTGATGTTACTGAAACCATACACGACAACCCTGCCCCGCCTACTCTCATTTATTTCCCTCAAAAAAATGTATTGCTTTATTTCTTTCTATATTTCTTTTTCAGTTCCTTGTGCAAATAAGTGGGCTGTCATTCAGAGCTTTTGGGTAAACCTTCAGCTGCTTTGGTTGATTGACATTAGAGCGCTGGTGAGCCTGGTGGGAGATACTTAAGTGTTTTCTATTTTGATCCTCCACACAAACCTCCGTATTGAACTCAAAAGCTTTATTAGGACTTAGTTGGGTTTGAATTTTAATTAGTTTTGTCATAGCCAAAAAGAGATGTGTAACTGTACGCAGTGCAAGTCAAGTTTTGGATGCTGCTGTCAAGTTAGTGCTGCTGGCATTAGAGAATTAAAACATCCAGGAGGCATCGGTTCTATTTTTTTTGCCTCAAACTGGAAAAAAAGCACTTCAATCCTGCCTCTGTCTCTTACCTTAGAAAGACTTCTCAAATCCTTTGTCTTTTTCTTTTCCTCCAGATGTTGAGGAGCAAAGCCGTAGTTTCTTCAGCTGCTCCTCGGCACTGAAGAAGCTCCTCCTGTCACTGATATCAAACTGTAGCCGCAGTTAATGGTGATACATTATGTAGGGCTCTTGTCTGATGAAGTGTGCTTTATGTGCAGCAGGGTGGCAGCTTCCTGTCATGTGGCATCAGACCTGTCAGGGTCAGGGTGAACATCTGCTTTGTCCTTGCACTCTTACAAGTAGGGTTTTTCTATTGCTGCATGTCAGCGAACCTTTTTAGCTGCAAAGCAGCAGATTGCCCACAATCCTCTGGTTTTTCTGCTCCTTTGTGGGCTCAAGAGGTGCTTTTGTTCTCTGCTAAATGGAAGAGGCACAGCACAAAAAGTCTTTCTGTCTTCAGGTTTGTGTGTCTGTGCATGTGTATGTGTGTATCTGATTGTGAAGCTTGTAAAAATCCTTCTCCGTGCACTTTTCACGTGTTGGTACTACAGGCAATTTACTCTTAAATGTTATAAAATAAGAGCAAATTACCTTTTTTAACTTAAGCGCTCAATGTGTTTTTTATTTCCCAGTAACGTCTAATGGAAAAAAAAAACTGAAAATCACGATTTACCCAAACAGCAGGCAAACTGTGCGATTTTGGTGTGAATGTTTAAATGGAATTTCCAACAAAAACACAGTTTTATAGCAGAAAGAAAGGCAACACAAATGGAAGACATAGAGGTTACACAAGTAAAAACCAGTGCATTTTTGTAACCTAACCCAAATATAAATAACATGACAGTTTTAATAGCTTTGGGATCAGGAGTAAATGTGTACTATATTCAACAATAAGAGCAGACGGGAAAAAAAATAAAACTGCAACGCAACAACCCACTCGACACCTCTTTAAATGAAATATCACAAATAATCACTGAAAGCGTCAGTGTGTGAGGATCCTCTGTGATTCCCACCTCACCTTCTTCAGAGGGCAAATGCTGCTCCAGATGGGTTGATGCATCGACCCTCTCCACTACAGGGCGACCGAAAAAAGCAGAAGTGCTCCAAAAAGGGTCCTTATTAAAACACTCCACCAGTCATTTCCTCCCCTCATGGCGTCTCGCCTGCAGCAATAACAGCAGCACCTGCAAACCGCCTCTTCTGACCTGCACAGGTGCCCCGGACTTACTCCCTTGCCAGGAAAAAAAGCTAAATTTGACTTCAGGCTCTTGGTTTGAATTTTACGATGTGGAATTAAAAGACTGAGGGAGGGAAATAAAGTCTTGGATTCTAATTAAGGGAGTTTTGTGCATCCCAGAGAGAGATGATTACAGAGAATAAAAGCTTTTAACAAGCATGGCATAAGGTAATCTACCACTCTTGCCCCTCACATCACCCATCAGCCAGTAAATGATGCCCCGGGCATGTCAGATTGATTGGCTGAAATTCAGTAACAGCACAATTAAACTGAGAGCCAGGACTGTGAGCCACCACAAGAGCTCTAATATTTTACATTTGAAATACATTGTGTGTGATGTATTTTGTGTATCCCATCCATCTAGACTCCCATATTGTTAAAGTCTCTGCAGTTTAAAAAACAGAGAAAAAATTCTAACCTCTGTAGCAAACAGAACCGATCCCTTTTCTGTGCCAGCTGGAAGCATTTCAAAAAATATACGTTGATATATTGTTCAAACCGTCCTGACCCGCAATTGGTTAAGAGTAAGAATTAAACCTGCCGTCATGGTCAAGCGTTCATAAGTCCAAATCCATCTATCAGAGGTATCGTGACACATTTAGTACAAAATAACTGTAAAAATATTTGACTGGCGCTTCGAGGACTTTCTTTGCCTTCATTAGGATATTTTCAGAACGGAGTTCCTGTTCGGGTTTTTTTAATGATTTAGTCAACACATATACTGCTTCAGCAAATTCCAACTGCCTCATAAATGGAAGCCCATCACATACTATGACTATGGCATCTGGTCTGGTATATGAACAGTTGCTATCTTGTGTGTTTGGACCCATTGAGCCCATATTTGGAGAATGAGTGGAGCACAAAATTATCAGCAAACACTAAGAAGCTTGGTCAGCTTCCCTATAATTTATGGGTGAATCCCACAGATGGAGCTAACAAATTGCTATGAAAACTAGAGCATTACTACTTTATTAGTCTTACGTCCTTATGCTAATGAAATGGAACGGGGCCATAAGTGTGATATTGCTTAAATTGAATGACTAGTTCAAATGACAATAAAAACCTTTTAAAGGTTTGGTGACTTACTTGTGTAAGGGGCTGGGTCTGTGACCCAGCATTTTGAGTATATTTTGATTTTCTTATGTTGGAGTAATGTTAAGTTCTTGTGTTATTAGTTAGGGTTTAGTTGATTTTTAGTCTGGTTTATGTTATGTTCCATATCTCCTTTTTTATGAGTCTTTTTTCTGTCCTCTGAATAGTTCTGTCTTGTCCTCTCTGTTTTACTTTTAGTATGCCAATGCATTCATCTCCCTTATCTGTTCTCATGTGTTCCCTTGTGTTCAGTGTCTCCCCAGTCTGTCATGTGTTTCTTGTCGGTGTCCACATTGCCAAGCTCGTGTTGTCATGTCTACATTCCATTATGTTTTCTGTTTTATTTTGAAGGTCTTGTGTTTCCATGTTCAATGTGTTTAGTTTTACTTCCCCTGTGAAGTTCAGGTTAATTTGTGTCAGCTGTGTTTCCCCATGTGTTTTAATTCCTCTGTGGCTGTGTCCCAATTCAGGGAGCACACACCTCAGAGTACAAGCACTTCGCGTTTTACGTGGGGCGTGTACTCCGAAGAGCGAGAAAGGCGGAAGGGAGAGGCTTGCGAAATGGGACATTCTAGTCTTCATCGCGCTACTCAGGTTGCCTTACAACCATGACACTAACCGCGAGAAACGTTTCATACAGCATTGTTTGACAGAAATGAAGGAGAAAAAAATGCGTTTTTGTTCAGTTTTTTTTTATGACATCATTTTGATTTGTTGAGTATCTGAGGCTGAGACCACAGGACTGTAAAAACATGATTGTTGGGCTTCATTTCTGTATCCAACTGTAGTTTTAAGATTAGCTAGTAACTAACAATTAGCTAATGTCACTCATGAAATTATTGCCATTACATTTTGGTAATGTAAATTTTATATTGCCAATATTATATTAATTATGCTTTATTACAGCAGTGAGCTTGAACTGTTTCAAATACTCAGCTTCAATAAAGATTCAAGTTGCATTTATTTATTTTTTCTTTCACTTATCGTTGACACTGATCTATTAGATATTTTATATGTAAGAGACAAATATTGTTCTCCTATTATGCTGTCATTACTACATTTGCCTCAATGCTTACATATATGTGTAAAAAGAAAATGTACTAGCTGTGATAACTGTTTCTGATAAAATAAAGAGCAGACTGGTATATTAAATATTCCTTTATTGGGTAAGAAAATCCTACCACATCATTACTGCTTGAAGTCATACAGAATAGATATCAGAGCCTTAAGCGTATGTGGGGCCACAAAGTGTACACCTAACCCAGCCTTCAAATTTGGGGAAATGAAGGGTGCATTTGGAGGGCTCTTCGAAGTGGGACAGCCTTCATCGCATCGCTGTGACGTAATCGGTCTACAAATTCACACTCCGAAGTGTGCAGTCCCAGAATTGGGAAACAGCCTGTCTCCCTCTGTTCAGTGTTGGGTTGTCTGTTTATCTTGCATCATGGCACTCCAGGTCTCAGGTTTATTTTAAGCTTCTGTTAAGATTCATGTTCACGTTTTCTTGTCACAGGGTTAATCCTGGTTATCCCAGTTTAAGTTTTAGTTTAGTTTTTTTCCCCCAGCTCGCTTTGCCTCGTTTTCTGTATATGGATTCAGGCTAATAAACAGCTCGGTTGGTTACACTTGGTTTCCTCTCTCTCGTACTGCTTTTGGGTCTGCTCCTTAAACACATCGGCTACTCCGCGGTGACAACTTCAAGCACATGCACAAACCATTTCACATAATTATGGCTTTATTATATTATTATTTTTACAATCCAGAGTGTATTTACTGTCAGGATCATCAGCGAACAGACGGCATCCTTCCCCCATATTATGCACGTTTCAGTGCAACTGCATGACTGGCTAGTATAACTCCTGTTTTAACTGTTGACTGTTTTTTTTTCAGGTGCAACCTTTGAGTGCTGTGTCTCCCTCTAATAGAAGTCTGCTGACATGCAGTGACTCAGTCACAGATGTTATAACAGAAAAATGAATATTTGGTTAAAATGTGCACAATTATTTATTTTCTCAAGTATCTGTTCCAGCACATGGAGCAGAAAGCATTAAAGAGTGTTAATTTCCATGCTTGGATCAGCTGAGTACTGCACATGGTTGCTCTCATCCGCATTTTCTGCAGTAGATTCATCTTAATGGCTGTTTGATGTTGTTTCTTTATTCTTACTGTAGATTTCCATGCTACCAGCAGGTACATGGATTATCATACAAGTCAGCTAATTCAGCAATAGGGAAAGGTTATGAATCACCCATTACGGCACATTAAATGCTTATATAATGCTATCTGCACGCTTAAGGCCCTGCGTTTTTGTTTTTTCCAGATCAACATATCCGTGTAGGATTTTTATTTAAATGCAGTGTTGTGAGAGTTGGATTATGACGTGGGTGACAGCACGCTCTGTTAGCCGCACTGAGCTGCTTTGAGTCAGTGTTTTCAATGTGAAGGAGAAGGGGAAACATTATGAAGATATGCATGCTTTTTCCATCCGTAATGTGCGATAGAAGCATATAGAGCAAACTGACACAGTGTGAGTGCAGGATCAGATAACGCACATCACATGCTTCATTAAAATCTCATCATGAAGATGGAAATGTGTGTAGAGACTTTAAAAGGGCCGTATTAAGATTTTTGGGGGCTTCCTTTTTCCTTTGGTGTGATATATGGCTATTTTTTTCCTCATTTTTGCTAATAAAAATGTTAGGAGCTGAACAAAAAGGAGTTACTCTCAACCTTTTCTCCCGCTATGCATCAGCCAATGTAAGGGTGCATCAACAAACAGCAGGAGAGGCACTCCTGGGTTTTCAATGATATTAGCCCATTAAATGGCCGTTAACAGGTGTTATCACTCCCATACATGCTGCTAGTGGGTGTTTCCTCACCTATTGGTATGCTCAGTGGGTTCCTATGACCTTATTTAATGAAATGACATAATAGTTTCCACTTTGATACTGGCTATATTGATATCTGCAAGAACATATTCAGAACCAGCGGGTAATGGACACGTTTTTTGAACTCCATTTGTAGGATATGAGCAGCAAGTTGATTTTATTTTTTTTTGTCAGTTATTGTGTGCTCATGGCAGCATGTCTGATAGTGGAATCTGTGAATCTTTGGATATCAAGGAACAAGTTTTTCATTGGCTGTTAGATTTCCTGCTTGAAAAACTAACAAAGGCAAATAAACAAAAAGATAATGTCGTGTCATGGCTCCAGCTTTCCATGAAACCTGCATGGACCTGTTAATGCCTGGTTATGTTGGTATTGTTTAAAAATCACCCAAGTGAGGTCTTTTTTTATACATTTCCTCAAAAAAAAAAAAAAAAAAAAAAAAAAAAAAAAAAAAAAAAAAAAAAAAAAAAAAAAAAAAAAAAA